>PVJS01022900.1:0-30109 GCA_004027185.1 Glis glis | reverse complement strand
ATTCTACCTCTGAGTTACACCCCCAGTCCTATTTTATTTTTATTTTGAAACAGGGTCTCACTAAGTTGTTGAGGGTCTCACTAAGTTGCTGAGACTGGCCATGAACCTGCAATCCTCCTGTCTCAGTCTCCCAAGTACTGAGATTACAGGTGTGCACCACCACACCCGGCTCCTAAACACATGTTTTCTTGATGAATGCTATATAATAAATTTACAGAAACCAACACATTGTAGGTATCTGCAGTAGACAGATTCTGAAATGGTTTGGATGATCCTTACCCCATGGTGTCCATGTCTCGTGTAATCGTGTGTGTGTGTGTGTGTGTGTGTGTGTGTGTGTTAGAATTGGACCTAGTAAGTTGCTTCTAATGAATAGAATACAGAAGATGTGGTAGAAGGTCACCAATAGTTATTTTATTTATTTATTTTTACTTTGAAACAGGGTCTCACTAGGTCTCACTAGGTTGCTGAGAGTCTCATTGTGTTGCTGAGGCTGTCTTTGAACCTGCGATCCTCCTGTCTCAGCCTCCCAAGTACTAGGATTACAAGTGTGGGCCACCATATCTAGCAATATGTACCATTTTAAGCCAACAAGTTTGGGGATGATTTATCATGCAACAATAGACGACTACTGTATTATCCAATATTATATATTGTCAAATATAATAAAAACCAATCATGCTCAGTTATATGGAAAACATATTAATGCCTCTCAAAATCATCAATGATAAATTCTTTAGAAACTGGTAAATTTTCAAAGGTAAAGATTGGTTAACCCTAAACCTACTGAGAAGTTATCAGGTATTTATAAGAATCCTGAACTGACCAGTTCTTCAGGAAAATAGTTCCATTTCCTACAAAAAGGGAGATTTCCAGGTTCATCTTTAGTTTGAAATCTCTCAGTATGCATGCCTAGCTCCTATCTCTTATTGGCTTCTATAATCTTTGATAAATTGTGCTGTCGTGGTTGCAAAAATAGCCACATGTAAGTTCCACACTCAAACACACACACACACACACACACACACACAAATTGTCAATGTGTATAAACATGTACACAGAGACATGTTTGCACAGCTGAATATATGTCATCTTATAGTAAAAGGGAGAGATTTACACCTTCATTCAAGTATTCACTACAGCAAAGAAGCACTCGCAAAGTCACTGCTACCCAGCGTGCACACTCAAGTACACACACGGACACACGAAAGGGAACCATCCTAATGCCAAAGAAAAAGAGCTTATTATTCCAGATCAGCACTCCCCAAATGGTTCTGTGGATGTCAATCGATGTTATGTGACAAAAAGGTACAAGACTGGCCCAGCGCAGTGGAACACATCTGTAAATCCCAGTACTTGGGAGGCTGAGACGGGAGGATCACAAGTTCAAGGCCAACCTCAGCAACCTAGCTAGACCCTCAGCAACTTAGTGAAGCCCTGATTCAAAGTAAAAATAAATAAATAAAATGGAACGAGGGGTGTAGCTTAAAGGCAGAACGTCCTGGGTTCAGTTCTCAGTACCACAAAAGGTCCAAGAGCAAGTAAATTTGAGAAACACTTACGGTGTTAAATAGCTGTCTTTAGTATGTATCTTCAAAAATATTGCTCTACAACTATTTCCTCACAAACAAAAGAGAGTTGTAAAAATCAAAAAGATGGTCAAAACCTGGGCGTGGTGGCGCATGCTTGTAATGCCAGTACTTGGGAGGCTGAAAGCGGAGGATCCAGGTTCCCGGCCAGCCTCAGCTACTTAGTGAGGCCCTCCGCAACTTAGCGAGACCCTGTTTCAAAATAAAGAATTAAAAAAAATAGGGCTGGGGGTGTAGCTCAGAGGTAGAATGCCCCTGGATTCAAGACCCAGTACCACAAAAAAAAAGATGGTCAAAGATTAAACATTTTACTTTGATTCTTCAGTTCCAACTACAAGCAAGGATTACTCCCATAACTGCGCTGAGTATAATATGCTATAGATTTCTTTTATAACCACGTCTTTACGGCAATGGTAAAGTTCTGTGGGCATAAAAAGTCAGAATGGATGGGAAGAGAAGAAAGCAGGTGGCCAGCTTCCCCACCCATAGAAATGTAAGAACATTCTGGCATGGCCGACTTTGCCTCTGACAGTGGAGAACATAACACCTCTTTCTGCACTCTCAGAGGAGCAGTGGTTTCCTACAGCCTGGACATAACCGCGTCCATGACAGCATCCACTATTCCCAAGCCCAGTCAATGACTCGCTCCCCTGGGCTCCCACAAATCCCAGTTGCAAAAAATGCTATACTCCATCGCTCTTCTTAAGGAGTCCCGGCGCCCTCCGATCTCTTGCAGGCATGGATAGTCTCTCACCCAGCACCCTACCCAGCACTTGGTGATTACTTAATAAATGTGTCTTGAATGAAGGGAAGACACAGAGGTTAAAATCAGCTGGAGCGACTTGGTGTTCACACAACAGGATGTAATGATGTGCAGTTAGAGCTTGTTGGCCAGAGTAACTTGTTAGCTAAAGCGACTCCATATTGTTACTCTCAATGAACCCAACCTGGCCCTAAAACAGGGAAGTTCACCTGGAAAAAATCAGACCAGGATGTTGGCAGGGTAGTTAACGGTTTGTTGGTAACAACATATTGTGCTATAGTAACAACCCACTGTGCTATTATGCTAACAGCTTATGTTCTTGCTCTTGTACATTCTGCTTGGCTTGCTCGACTGCTAGAACCATTGGGAACTTTCCACCAGTACTGTGAGAACCTGTACTTCTCACCCCCCCCCTTATAGCTTGTGGCTTTGTAGTTTTGCTGTATATAAGAAGCCCTGGAAAAAATTGCTTGATATTGCACTTAGGTATGACACACAGTGTAGTCCTGGCCGGTAATAAAGACTTTCTATTGGCATTACCTTGGGTCTGAGTGGTCATCCTTGGTGGGCTTACCTCATAACAAGGATCTTTCCAAGATGGAAGACTGCTGATGCTGTCCTAGTGAGGGGGTGAACTCGTGAAATAGGAAGCTTCATTCTTACACCTAGAAAGCAGACTGATCAAGAATTCAGTGGAACAAACCTGAAACTACACCTTCAAACCAATAAGACTTCTGTTCCGGTCGGCATTCTCACAGCCATAATCTAAACACCTGACCACATAATTTAGAGGAAAGAAGATTTATTTTCTTACAGTTTCGGGTTCAGTCCATGTGGGTTTGGGGACTGCAGATCTCAGAGCATGGTGGCAGGAGGCAGAGTGAAAGAGAAGCACATGGGCTGTGCTCTTCACATCATGGAGGACAGAAGCAAGAGAGAGAGAGCAGAGGGAGGAGGAATCATATATAATCTCCAAGGCTGCACCCCCAGGAACCCACCTCCAGCCATACCCTACTGTCCTGGGTCACCAGCCACATAAATCCATTGCAATGGATTACACCCCTCATGACTCAATTACATCAGCTCCAAACGTTAATAAATGAGCTCTTTAGGGGACATTTTATATCTAACTATAACAACTTCCAAATAGAAAACATCAGAAGATGTGTATGTAATGTTCCATTTTTTCAATAATTCCTCCTATCAGAAATAATCAATATCAAAAAAAGGCCTGAGATGTTATCATTGTCTTTCCTTGGAAATAAGGCTTTACAGAAGCATATTTAACTTGTAGGTAAAGAATGAATGACTACAGGATCCTTTGCTGGCTGCTAAATCATGAGATGTGGTAAGATTCTGGATAGTGAGGACACTTTGAAGTATATATATTATAAAGAATAAAATAGTACAAGAGTCAACTCAAGATGGACCAAAGACCTCGAAATTAGACCAGAGACCTTGCAGCTACTTGAAGAGGGCATAGGTCCAACACTTCAACACATAGGCACAGGTAAAGACTTCCTCAACAAGACCCCAAAGGCACAGGAAATTAAAATGAGGACCAATATGTGGGATTGCATTAAACTGAAGAGCTTTTGTGCAGCAAAGGAAACTATCAAGATGCTCAACAGAGAGCCGACAGAATGGGAGATTTTTGCCAGCTACTCCTCTGATAGAGGACTAATATCTAGAATATACAGAGAACTCAAAATATCACCACTAAAAAAACAAATAACCCAATCAAAAAAATGGGCAAGTAGTTGGGCGTGGTGGCACACGCTTGTAATCCCAGTACTTGGGAGGTGGAGACCGAAGGACCCAGGTTCACGGCCAGCCTCAGCTACTTAATGAGGCCCTCCGCAACTTAGTGAGACACGGTTTCAAAAAAAGAATAAAAAATAGGGCCGGGGGTGTAGCTAGGAGGTAGAACGCCCCTGGGTTCAATCCCCGGTACCGCCAAAAAAAAAAAAAATTGGGCAAGTGAACTAAATAGACACTTCACAGAGGAAGAAATACAAATGGCCAATACATGTATGAAAAATGTTCAACATCATTAGCAGTCAGAGAGATGCAAATCAAAAGTACCCTGAGATATCACCTAACCCCAATAAGAATGGCAATCATTAAAAACACAAATAACAACAAATGCTGATGAGGATGTGGAGATGTAGGAACTCTTAATACACTGCTGGTGGGATTGCAAACTAGTGCAACTGCTTTGGAAAACAGTGTGGAGGATCCTCAAAAGAATGGGAACAAACCTACCGTATGACCCAGCAATACCACTTCTAGGCATCTACCCAAAAGATATGAAACCAAACTACCAGACTAATGCATGTGTATCTATGTTTATAGCTGCACAATTCACAATCGCCAAACTTTGGAACCAGTCAAGGTGTCCATCAACAGATGAATGGGTTACAAAACTATGGGATATGTACACAATGGAATTTTACGCAGCCATAAAGAAGAACAAAATTACATCATTTGCAGGGAAATGGAAAGAATTAGAGAACACTATGCTAAGTGAGATTAATCAGTCACAAAGAGTGAAAAGTCGGATGTTTGCCCTAATATGCGAAAGCTAGATAGAAGGAGACTTAGAAGGGACTCCAGACAAAGAAGAAGAAAACTTTATATGAACAAAGAAGATGACCTAACTGAGGGAATTGGGAGGGGGGTGGAGGGAAACACACTAAAGCACATAATGTATATATACAAACTTATAAGACTCAAACACTATGCAGAGCACTAAAGGGAGGGAATGGGGAGGGAATAGGGTGGGATTTGAGGGAGGGCTAAATGAGCAATGTGTGCATGTATGATTCTGCTAACCTGACACTTATCAAAGTATAATTACAATGCACCAATAAATATTTAAAAAGAAAATAGTAAATACAAGCAGAGCAATCTTTTTAACCCACAGCCCAAATCACAGCTCTCTACTGTTCTAAGCCCTTCACTCGTCATCTTCTATATCCTCAACTCTGCTTTCTTTTATTTCTATCATCTATCACTACCCAAAATAATATATGTTCATTTTTAAATGTCCATTCTTCCCCCCCCCATGTGCTCTCAAGAGCTTAGAACAGCTGGGTGTGGTGACACATAACTGTAATCCCAATACTTTGGAGGCTGAGACAGGAAGATCACAGGTTCATAGCCAGCCTTAGCAACTTAGTGAGGCTCTCAACAACCTAGTGAGACCCTATTTCAAAATTTAAAAAATAATAAAATAAAGCTGGGGATGTAGCTCAGAGGTAGAATGCCTCCTGGGTTCCATCCCCAGTACCACAAAAAAAAGAACTTAGAATAGTGTCTGATAACCCTAAGCATTTATCAAATAACAACTGAATTACTAAATTATGTTACAGACTGAGCTGTTGAAAATAAAGTATGACCAGTAGCTATTGTTGTAGATAATAAAATAGACTTATGTGTAGGTAATATAAAGAACCATACCCATTACCACTGCTACGACTACTACTTCTGCTACTATCTATACTACTACTGCTGCTAGTAATCACTACTGATAACAATAATAGTGAGCCTTTGAGATTGAACTCACGGGCATTGTGCCTCCTTGCCTATGCTCTGCTGCAGAGGAGGGCAGATGAGTTTCCATAAGCAAAAAACAGGGGACAGAGGCAAACTTGAATAGTTCTCACAAGGAAAGACTGTTCTCCACAAAGGCCAATGCTCTTTCACTAAAATCAACCCAAAAGAATAAACAGGAGGAGACTGCATGTCTTCATTTGATGTGGCCCAGAGCCAACCTGTTGGAAACTTCATCCGCTCATTTGAGACAGAGAAAACATGAATCTGAAACACACACTAAATTTAGCACCAATTAATCTCCATTTCCAAACCTCACCTAGTCCTTTCTTTCACTGCATTAGTCTCTAATGCATTTTCATGTTATCCTTTAATCTCAAAGGAGTGTCCTTCCCCCAGTGACTGAGCCCTTAATCACACAACTCTTTATTGTATGTCCCAGTAACTGCCGCAGGTATTAAAGTTGCAATACTGAACACAAGATGTCCCAATCCTGCCTGTGGGAGCTTCTGTTCTCTTGCGTTCTTTCTCCCTCAAAATGCAGTCAACCTCCAGTGTCCCGGCAGGGAGACACCCAGGGAGTAACACCATGATCCCAACCTCTCCTGGCCTTCAAGCTCTTGCGACGCCTTCCACTGGCCTCACCCCCTCAAAAATCTGAGGACAAAAGGGGGTGAGCAAAATCCAGACCAGAGAGGGAAAAATGGAGAGCGGGTTTGGGCACATAAACAAAAAATCACTGGCACAAGGGTCCTATTTTTTTCTTTTTGTGTGTGTGTGTGGTACTGGGGATTGAGTCCAGGGGCATTCTACCTCTGAGTTACACCCCCAGCCCTGTTTTATTTTTATTATGAAACAGGGTCTCACTAGGTTGATGAGAGTCTCACTACTTGCTGAGACTGTCCTTGAACCTGCAATCCTCCTGTCTCAGCCTCTCAAGTACTGGGATTACAAGCATGCGCCACCACACCCAGCACTTTCTATGTTTAATGCTCTGGGGATATGCCATGGGTTGTGGGTTGTTTTAGCACCTATTATGTCTTTTAAATCTTCCAACTATCCAGGTATGACCCACACGAAACAAATAATTAAAGAATATTAATGTAAATAAATATCAGTCCTGGCTATAAACGGATCCATCCTTGAGATTTTAATCATCTAATAATCTAGTACATATTTTTAAAAATATTCCTTGTTCAAAAGTTGAGGTATAATATACACTGTTCCTCTTAATAAATCATCTTATGAATTTAAATGTACTAAAAACAGAATCCTTTGTGTCTAACTTACTCCTGATAAATTTGCCTAGAACTTTTTTTTTCTCCTCTTTAGCCAAGGTCTTGAGACACCAAACACTGACATGATTACAAAAGTATAGAATTAAATTAATTGGGAATCATTTGAAGAGCAATTTAACTGACTCTATTTCAGGCAAAACAATATTCAAATCATTCCAAACAAATGAAAACCTGCCCTGTTTTAAAATTCCATCACTTCTCTAGTGGGATAAATGGTGGTCCTCAAAAGGATATGTCCATGTTCTAATCCCCAAGACCTGTGACTGATACCTTACTTAGAAAAGGGGTCTTTGAAGATAGACTGAAATTAAGGACCTTGAGATGAAGAGATTGTCCTAGATTATCTGAGTGAGCTCTAAATGCAGTCACAAGTGTCCATCCAAGAGACAGAAAAGAAGGTACAGACACACAGAGGAGATGGTGATATGAAATAAAAACAACACAGTTTCAGTTTTGTCTCCTAATATCCCTAACATCACTTTAGGTTCCCAGTGACTCAGGGTAGTAGATAGAATTGTATCCACCAAAAAATACATTCAATTCTAATCCCTGGTACCTGTGATGTGACTTTATTTGGAAATAGGGTCTTTACAGATGTCATCAAGTTGTGGTGAGGTCATACTGGATTAGAGTGTGCCCTAATCCAATGACTGGTGTCCTTAAAATAAGAGGGAAATTTGGAGACAGACAAGACAGGAAGAACACCATATGACTACAGAGGCAGAGATCAAAGCCATGTGTCTCAAGCCAAGGAATGCACCAGAAGCTAAGAAGAAGCAAGGCATGATTCTCTCTTTGAGTCTTTGAAGAGAGTGCAGCCCTGGCTATACCTTGATTTTAGACTCAACTCCCCAGAAATGTGAGATGATAAATTTATGTGGTTTTAAGCCATCCAAGTTTGTACTAATTTGTTACATCAGCCCTAGAAAACAAATAGACCATGTATGCAATAGATAAGTGTGCTTATGTCAGCACCCACATGCAAGGGTTACATGCCTCAGACAAACTATTACAAATAAAGAGCCACCTCCAGATGCCATGATTTGGGGAGGGATAAGTTACCTTTTTAAAACAAGAAAGGAATCCAGAGTTGGTGGTGCACGCCTATAATCGCAGTGACTCGGGAGACTGAGGCAGGAGGATCAAAAGTGCAAGGACAGCCTGGACAACTTAACAAGAGCCTGTCTCAAAATTTTAAAAGTAAAATAAAAAGGGCTAGGGATGTAGCTCAGAGTTTTTCTAGCATATGCGAGACCCTGGGTCAATCCCCAGTACCAGAAAAAATAAATGAGAAAGAACAGTGTCACTAGGATTGACTAGTATTCATAAATTTTATGGTGCTGTCCTTACTTAAGATGACCAATATATCTGGAAAATACAAGGTGATCCCATAGTTAATCTGTATGCAACATATTTGTGAATATTTTAGAAGCTTTTCTAAAGACTCCAAAGCAGCAGTTCTCAGCCAGGGGCTATGTTGTCCCCTGGCAGCCATTTGTCAATGTCTGGGGACATTTTTGGTTATCACAGTCAGGAGTTGCTACTGGCATCTAGTGTGTTGAAGCCAGAGATGCTACTAATCATCCTACAAACCCAGGATAGTCCTGCAACAAAGAATGACCCGTCCCAAAAAGTCAGTGGTGTCAAGATTGAGAAACCCTATTCTAAAGGAATATTCCAGGAATGTGCCACAGGTAAATAATTTGTAACTGTGAAAGCAATGAGCAAATCCATATGAATCTAATGAAGGTGATGAGTGGAAGGTATACAAGGGCACAGTTCAGATGCAAGATGACTGCTCCTCACTAGGGACCACAAACAAAGCCTTTATGGTCCCCTCTCATCTGTTAAATAGCATTGTTAACTGTGAGCTGCTTTCCATCTTTGGAATGGGGATATGAAGCAGTATATAGATGTGTTAGGGAGAGGAATGGAGAAAATGTAGCAAATGTGCTTAAACCGGTCCCATCGTCCATAGTAACCTCTCCAGTAATGTCAGCCAGCATCATCATCACCATTACCACCATATTATTGTCATGATGTCATGATTGCTACTGAGTCTCGGGGGCCGTTCATCCCACCTCTTCACATTGCCTCAAATAACCCTCTCACCTCATTTCTGAATTTTCTGTTTTGCATTACCTGATTACTCAGGTAACTTATTTTTTTTTCTAGAAAAAAGTAAGTTGCTAATCTTGGACAAAAAATTCTCAAACCCACCCAAAATCCACTTCCACAAAAATACATGAAAATGGAACTAACTGAAAATAGAAGTCTTGTTTTCCTTAAATTATCAAATATCATTACCAAGACACAGACTTCCCTATTTCTTTATCTTGTGGAAAGAAAAAAGAAGAAAAAGAAAAAGATCTTGACTCTTGGTTTTTCTCTTGGTTTGGCCAGAACAATGCTAGATTTCACTCCCCAGCTATGTGTCTGAGAAATGTTTCAATTACTTTATGTAAATCAAGCTGGTTCCATGGTTCTATAAACATATTTAAGTGTGTTTAGTTTATCATGGGTCTTTTTAAAAGGCAGAAGACTGCTTTGCCTAAATCACAAATCTGACCAGAAAAGACACTGATTGGTTTTGTATACCTGCTTTCAAGTCCGTCTCAGAACAAGCAGGTGAGGGAAGTGTTTTTATTTTCATTCTTTGATGATGAAGGCAAGTCTCTGAGAAATTAAATAACTTGTTAAACATCACACAGCTCATAAGCAGCTGAGCCTGGACTTGAACCAGGGTATGACCCACTCCAAAGCCCGGGCCCTTCCCAAAACTCAGCAATCTGCTCTCTGACACCTCAGTCTCCATAAAGAGCCACAGGAAACCATTTTAGGGCACTCTGTAAGGATGTTGGAGGGACTGTCCCACAGGGGCCTCTGGTGACCTTAGGGGAAGGTGTGGCTTGACCCTTTGGAATTAAAACCTGATGAAGAACCGTCACTAGTCTCACCAATGTCTCTATTTCTAATGGCTTTAAAAACAACTTTAAGCCCTTCCAGTCCTTGCTCAAGTGCCAAGTCTCCAACTCCATTGCCCCATTCTTTCCTACATCATTTGTTCCTGGTACCCACCCGTCCACCTGATTTCTCTTGGTCTCAGAACTCGGAAGCCATAAGTGTCTATGGAGAAAATGGACTCTGGCTGTCTCTAAAGGAGCTTCCAAAGGAAGCTACGCCAAGCCAAACCCAAACAGGATAGGGAAAGTGCAAGGGAATGTTCCTCTTCTTTCCCTCGCTCTCTCAGATGGCCACACCTGGGCTCATTCTCTCCCTCCTCCGTTCCTTCTAGGCCTCGGGTCATAGCCAAGCCTTATTTTCCTGACAGATTCTGTGACACTTTCTTTCACACATACTGTACTGTAGTGTAAAAAAAGAATGCCAACACCTGTAATAAACTGGAGACAGACTTTCTAGGTGGTATTTGCTGAGTACTGACTATGACCCCAGTCACTGCGCTAAGCGCTTTCCTTAGATCAACATGTGTCCATATGGGACAAAAAGAAGAGCGAAGGAACATGGCTGGCTTCTAGAAAATAAGGAGAGCCCAAAGCCACCTACCAGCAGTGTGATGTGGTTTATACTGACATCCTGCAATACTTAGTCACTGGCTAACCTGCCTCTCCTGGCCTACTTCTTGTCTTTCAAAAGATGGGCTTTAAAGAAAAGGAAAAAAGAAAAAAAAGATGTGCAAGGCCAGGACAATGTCTGTTATCCAAAAATTATCAGAAGTCCACATGAATGGCAGTATTTTGAAACTTACATGTTGTCTGATCTTACCTGTACAAAGAGTGTTTTACCCTGAGGAATATTTGTGGCTATGCGTTAACCACAAAGCAGCCCAGGGCAGTGGCTGTTTCTTGGTTGAATTTTGTAACACACTTGCTTTTATCTTTGAGCAAAACAATTAACTGTAAATAATAATAATAATAATAATAATGATAACCCTTTTTATGTAGGAAACCTTTTTTCCCCAAGCAATTATGCACAATTTTCCCCCAAAGTGGTCACCATATTTTGGTTGAAAAAGGTCATAAATAATATGTTATAGTTTAGAGATGGTTTGAGTGTGTCTCCCAAAGTTTCAGGTGCTGGAAGCTTAGTCCCTAGTGTGGCAATGTGGAGAGGTGGTGTGGAGCCTTTAAGAGGAGGGGCCTGATGCAGGATAATTAGCTCATTGGTGTGTGCCCTCAGAAGAATTTGACAAGAGTTCATGTGGGAGCTCAGTAAGGTCCTGCCAGAGGGTTTGGTACACAAGAACAAGATGGCCCCTCCCCACTCCCTGGCTTCCTGTCTCTCTTGTGATTCCTCTCACAAACACGACTGCCATCTCCACGAGGTCCTCACCGAAGCCCAGCTGATGCTGGCACCATGTCCTTGGACCTCTAATACGATGAACTAAATAATCATTTTTTTCAGTAAAGTGCCTAACCTCAGGAATTTTGTGATAGCAATGGAACCAAACTAATACATAATGATACTGGGTTTGAAATTCATGTCTGGATGAAAACAAAATGACTTCCTGCTTTTCCTTTTTTTTTTCTGGTTATTGTTTAAGTACAATCCCAAAGAATCTGGGATCTTAGTACTGGGCACGTTATCCATTCACCTATGAAGGCCACATAAAGCTCATGTGGACGGAGGCTCACTGCTGCCCCAGGTAAGAAGTCAGAGCTCAGAGACTCATATTGTGACTGCGGGGGCCATAGTCTCACTTCTGCATTCGTGAATAAAAGGAAGAAGTGAAAAGCCGGGCGTGGTGGTGCACGCTTGTAATCCCAGTACTTTGGGAGGTGGAGACCGGAGGATCCGGGTTTGCGGCCAGCCTCAGCTCTCTCTCTGTCTCTCTCCCTGTCTCTCTCTCTCTCTCTCTCTCTCTCTCTCTCTCTCCTGTCTCTCTCTCTCCCTGTCTCTCTCTCTCTACCTAATGAGGCCCTCCACAACTTCGTGAGACCCGGTTTCAAAATAAAGTATAAAAATAGGGCCGGGGGTGTAGCGTGGAGGTAGAACGCCCCTGGGTTCAATCCCCAGTACCGCAAAAAAAAAAAAAAAGGAAGAAGTGATAACAAAGCCAAGCTTGTGCAGGCAGGAGTCTACAGGACTATTCACCTAGCAAGGGACTGAACCCAAAATCCAGCATCCGCTCCTTCTCTTCATGTCCCTGCCCGTCAGCGCTGCACAGATGCCAGCCCTGTACTGATAAAGAGCACTACTGTGGTGGAGCTTGAGGTGCCCACATAGAGCTGGCTCTGTCTTCCTTTAATTACACACATACTTGGCTTCAAAATACTTCTGTGTATTTTAGGCTTCAAGCACAGAATGCTACCCCACCCACCACTTTAATCATCCCTAATCAAACCCTAAATCCCGCGACAGCAGTTCACGTAGCCAAGTAAGGCATGGGAACAGATTCGTGAAGCTCTGGTTAGACCCGATGCTGTTCCCTCACCATCGTGCTCTTCAAATTTAAGATGGAAAATAAACACAGGAGAAAACCTGGAGTGAAGTTTCAGGAGCAAAAGATAGTTGTAGACCCATGACTGGGGTGGCTGCTTTCTAGATAGTTCCAGGGCAAAAGCAGCAAATAGAAGTGGGCCTGGCAGTGTCAGGGCTGATTTTCCAGGAATTTCTAGAATAAGTGTTCGCATCCATGGGAGTAAATAGAAAAAGCCATCGTAGCCAGAGGGCTCGCTGGAAAATTCTAAGTCATCTAATCAGGACAATAAGAATAATACACAAACTCATGAAACTTGACAAACTCAACTGCTGATTCAGTCATTCCAAAAAAAAAAAACTCCTTGTATCATTTTCTGTGTTATGTTCTGTTTTATGATAATCAACTAGTGGTTTCCTAGGAATTCATTAAGCAGCCTGCTCATTCATCAGTTTTAAGTCCATGAGAAGGATTCCTGCTAGATCATTTCTAAGACACAGAGCCAATGATGGTGTAATTCTGAAAAATTATGTAGAAAAGAAATATGAGAAGAAAGACCCCATTTCTCCCAGTTTTGTAGCAATCGCAGCAGGTGAATTTGAGGTGTTAACAGAGTAAAAAGGGCCAAGGTAATGGTGATTGCACCAGTAAGTTTTCTAAATGTGTCAGATCATCTGCTGAGGAGGAAGCTCTGGTTGTATTTAAAGTTCATGTTGGAACACCTTCGTTCAGGTAGATGCAGCTTACCTTCCCCTCTGTGCCCCTCCTCCAACAGCATTCATTCAACAAACACGTATGGGTAGACATTCACATTCCAGTTACCCAGAATGTCTGGGCAAAGTCCCTCATCTTCTCTCCTTGTCATCTCCATGTGGACAAGGAGGTAGTGACATTTCAGAAACACCAACTGTTCCCCGCAGCTTTTAGCAATGAAAGTTGGACACGAACCTCATAAATCTTGAAATATAAACCCATTATGGTTTCATCTCTCTTCTTTCATTTTTCATTGTAGCTTTAATATTAAATGGTTGTTGATTAAATAGTCATGAGTCGAAATCATGCAGGTCATTATTTTAAATAAATTTTAAGTTGTTCAAATATTACTATGGTTAATACTAGAATTATTACTAAAGAATGCCCTTTGTCCTGAAGTCCAGGTGGTTTCCTTACCTCGTTATACGGTTCCCCTCTGAAGTCCACCAGCAGACCTGAGGCAAGTACAGGTCCCTAGACTCATCTTGATCTAAAATAGGGCTATTTAAACAGTCCCAAGACTCTTTGCAACGAATATATATCATCAGTCTTCTGATAATTGGGTTTCAACTCGGTGCAAGCATTGGTCCCAGCTGTGGGCCCTTAATTGGGTTTCTTCAGGTCCCAGGTCCTAAATACCAAGTCCTTTAACTTCCCTTGTAATAGAAAACACTAATAACAAAAATGAAAACATCCCAGCCAGGCATGGTGGTACAAACCTGTATCCCAGCACTTGGGGGACTGAGACAGGAGGATGGCAGGTTGGAGACCAGCCTCAGCAATTTAGCGAGGCCCTCAGCAACTTAGACCCTGTTTCAAAATTTTAAAAAGCCTGGGGTTGTAGCTCAGAGGTAGGTTCAAATCCTAGTACAATAAATAAATAATGATAACTTATCTTTAAGTAATAACAACACATTTTAAATAATAATAATTATGCAGCTTTGAGTAATAATAACAATAGTAATTGCATTTTTGAGCACTTGTTACATGTCGGCATTTTTCTAAGTGCTTTTCATGTATGAATTCACTCAATAGTGCACCACGGGACCCTCCTTGCCAGCTTTCCTTCTAGACTATGCACTGACCAGGAATGTCTGTCCTGACACTCCACTCTGCATGAGTAACTCCCTTGACACTAAAGGTCTACGCCCCTTCATTTTCAAGTCTTATCTACCTCAGTTTTCCACCTGACTTCAGGACCTGATACTTCAATTTATCCCTCCCACTCTACCTCTGCTGGGGTTTGCCCTGACTCTACCTTCAACACACAGAACTACAACAACCAGAACCTGTAGCTGATGACTTTCCAGGAAACCCCTCCCTCCCCTCCGTGGGGAGCTGGAGGAAGAGAGACAGCTGTGGTGCTAGACCTTCCTCTCTTCAGCTGCCCTGATCAGCTGTGAGTTACTGACCTGCCTGGTCAAACCCGAAACACATCCCTGCAGCACTGATGTCAGGACCAAGCATGACCTCTGAGCCAGACATCACCGTCTGCGCAGGGAATCCCATCGCACTAACTGGATTCACAGTAACTCTACATGGTAAGAAGCTACCAAACAGGAGCTCCTTGCATTCATTTGAGCCATGTTTTTGGTTTGTTGTGTTTGTTTGTTTGTTTGTTTGTTTGTTTGTTTTGCAGTACTAGGGATTGAACCCAGGGGCATTCTACCTCCCAGCTACACCCCCAGCCCTATTTTTATTCTTTATTTTGAAACAGGGTCTCACTAAGTTGCAGAGGGCCTCACTAAGTAGCTGAGGCTGGCCGCGTACCGGGATCCTCCTGTCTCAGCCTCCCAAGTACTGGGATTACAAGCGTGCGCCACCATGCCCGGCTTGAGCTGTGTTTTAAAATCATCTCTTTCCAGACTAGGTAATGAGTACTTTCCTGAAACTTAAAGTATAGCAATTAGCATCTGTGAAGTAGTCAACAGAATATAAAGCAGACATTTAACCAAGCACAACACAGCCCTCTCCAGGTCAAGATGAAGAAGTGAGGAAAGGCGGAACCACGATGGGTTCAAGCTCAGGCAACGTGCCTTTGAATATCCTTCTGCCATTTAGCAAAGGTGTGAGGTGAGAAGTGTGTGTGTGTGTGTGTGTGTGTGTGTGTGTGTTTCTGTGTGTGTTATTGGGGATTGTGTCCAGAGGCATTCTACCTCTGAGCTACACCCCCAGCCCTATTTTATTTTGAAACAGGATCTTACTAAATTACCCCTTGCTGGCCTGGAACTGGTGATCCTTCCATCTCAGCCTCCCAAATACTGGGATTACAGGCGTGCACCACCATTCCTGGTAAGGTGAGAAATTTAACTTAAACTCTCAATGTCTGCACCTGTTGCAGATGAATGCTGCAGCACCTCTTACCTTACAGTGCACAGTGGGCTCTCAAAAGACTGCATTTTGAGCGCCCATGGGACACAGAATGTGGCACAAGATGCCTGCTCCGTGACAGGAAGGACCATCATGATGGTGATGAAGGCAAGGACCATAGACCATGGTGATGTGCTATTCAAATCCCTGGCAGACATCACAGGGTGAGCATTTAGTAATTGCTGAATGCATCTTCACAGTAAGAGTAGAAAAAGGAAAAGGAAATGAGTAGAATAGTAAGAGCTAAGATAGCTTAAAATCCTGCAAAACCTTACATTAGGCTTCATCAAGGTAATTTTTCTCTTCTGAGTCATCCTTACAGACCGTATTCAATATCAGCTTGGATCACACTGATGACCCTTAGCCCAGCTAATCAAATCTTTGCCATGTATTTTTTTTAATTTGGTACATTATAATTTTACATCACATTAGGGTACAGAGTGTCAGAAAAATACATGCACACAGCTCTCGGTGCCCTCCCCACAGGGTCCCACCCTCCCTATGCCTGACTTTGAGATTGGAATTGGTAGTTTTGTATATATTCACAGCATTATTTCAACTATTACATTTTTATGACTTTGCCCCCTCTCCTCCATTCCCTAATTCCTCTCAGTCACTTCCCTGGAGCCTCTGCTTATCTATTTGATGTTGAGAGATATTTGGAAATTTGCCCTGTTTTTAAAATCACTGATTCTCAGAGAGTTTTGCAATGATTTAAAACTAGATTTATATGCTACCCTAGAAATCCAAGTTATGAGTGACTTGATTTTTAAGGTAGCTGTCTGTTAGAAAGGAAGGGAGGAAGAGAGGAAAAGAGAGAGGAAGGAAGGAAGGGAGGGAGGGAGAGAGGGAAGGAGGGAGGGAGGGAAGGAGGGAGGGAGGAAGTTAGGAAGTTGGAAGGAAGGAAGGAAGGAAGGAAGGAAGGAAGGAAGGAGGGAGGGAGGGAAGGAAGGAGGGAAGGAGAAAAGAAAGGAAAAGTGTGAAGAATTATATTTGTAAGTACCTAGAATGATGTTTACTTAAAAATAACAAAGCCAGGATGTCGTGTATTTACAAGGTAAGACATAAAAGTCTGGGTATATTCTATCCTGACATTTTTGAGGAAGAAACTCCAAATGGCATCCAATCCTAACCATAGAAGACAATCCTCAAGAGAATTCTGGAAAGAGAGGTTGAGTAATGTGTTGGAACAGATGACGGCTTTTTAGCCTCCCACACCACCAAATAATGGAAAGATTTCAGAGGTTGTCTGTGTAAATAAAAAATGAATATAAAAGTCCAGAGTCCCCTTTCTGCAAATAATGTTTATCTTTGTTTATGTGAAGAACTGGAAATCAAAATGAGTTAAGGTTAGTTATTCCTTCCCTCGTGATGTGTCTGGTTTTCATTGTCAATGAGAAAAAAAAATTCAAAATGTGTCATTTCTTTAAAATCAACTACCCAGGCCTCTCCCGCTCTGATTTTTGTTACCTAAAACAACTCGACTCTGCTGTTCATAACCCAGTTCTGTCTAACTCTCAGCTTGCACATCCTCCCTGTCCTGGTCTTCTCTAACCTTCAGTTACAAACCGCATCAAAAAATTTCAAGAGTTTTCACTTATGCTAAGTTTATATGAAGCAGCAAAGTGACATAACCTTTAAAAAATGTCGATATCATCTTGGACTGTATTAAGAGAAGTACACTATTCAAATGAGAAAGATGGTGGTCTGTCTTTACTTTTGTAATAATAATAATAAATAAAGGCCAAACCTAAAATATAAAAGTATTACACCTATTAAAGAGTTTAAGAACTCCACATAAAATATCCATTTCTTCCATTCCTGCGTTCAGAATGAGTTGAAAAATAAGATTAGTTGGAGGCCAACAGACAGAGGTTATACTGGAGAAAATGATGTTAGATTTGTGGATCAAAGATCCTACTAATACTCTGTGTCCACCAACTCCCCCACCATCCTGATACTCAGGCCCCACCTCAGCCCCCAAGAGAGAGCCTGGAGCTGCCCTTGGGGAGGAAAGGGGGGAGTTTCCAGTCCTTTGGCAGATTTGTGCCACCTGGTTAGCATACCTGTCATCACCTAACAATTAGGTAAATGAATTCTCTGCAGGAGTGAGTGAGTGTTGGAACTTACTTCCAATGGCGCTCCTTCAACATGGAAACAGGAAACCAGGGGAAAGGAGTCTCCCTCCTCCCCAGAGCACTCAGCTGGACCCTCATCAGGTCAAATTGGAGCTTAATCGGAGCATGCCCAGGAGAGTGGGGAGCTTAGAAACCTTATATCAGAGCAAATGTTTGCAATGGCAAGATGATGTATGGAACACCTCCCTTCTAGCAGCTGAATGGGGAGTCTACCTGGTCTGTGCAGCCCATGGCAGAGACACAGGATTGACTTGCTCCCCACATTTCCCAGCCAGTTAGGCAAGGCCACGTGACTCGTCCTGGACAAGAAAAAGTGGGCAGAGCTGACATGTGTCACCTTGAGGCTAAGGCAATGAAAAGTCTGCTCTTAGTTCCAGTGCCCCCTCCCTCTGCAGTGACTGGGGACAGGGATGTCCCACAGCCCAGATGGTGCAGGTATCCATCAGCATTCTTGCAGCTATAATCTAAATATTGACCATGTAACTTAGAGGAAAGAAGATTTATTTTCTTACAGTTTGGGTTCAGTCCATGTGAGGCCAGGGACCACGGATCTCAGGACATGGCGGTGGGAAGTGGAGAGAGGGAGAGCACATGGGCTGTGCTCCTCGCATCATGGAGGCTGGAAGCAAGACAGGGAGCCAGGGGAGGAGGAACCATATATATAATCTCCAAGGCCACACCCCCAGGGACCACCTCCTGCAGCCACACCCTACGAATACCACCCAGATAAACCCATTACAATGTTACAATGAATTTACCCACTGCTGGGATTACAACCCTCGTGGCTCAATTATATCAGCCCTGACTATTAATAAATGAGCACTTTAGGAGACATTTTATATCTATAACAGTGCAGCTCTATAGGGTAGGGCCTCCATCAACCTAGGTCCTGAGTGAATGAGAAAGACTACAAGACCGCAGAGTTAGGAAAGAGCAAAATTATGTCATTTGCAGGACAATGGATGGAACTAGAGAAAATATGCTAAGTGAGATCAGCCAGTCCAAAAAAAAAAAATGAAGGGTAATATGTTTTCCCTCACATGTGGAAGCTAGGGAGAAATTGGGATACAAAGGAACTCCAGACAAAGGAGAAGAAACCCCAATGGAGTGATGGAAGGAGTCTTGGGGAGGGGGGCAGCTGCGGGGAGGGATACATGATGAAGGAAACACTTCAATTGATACTATGTACATACACAAAATTATCATTCCCCAATACCGTATATGGGGAAGGGGGGGGCATGGGGAGGGATTGGAGGGAAGCTCACCAAGTGCTGTGTGCGTATTTGTTCCTATCACTCCGAACTTCATTATGATGTATGATTACAATAAAAGTTTAAAAGAGGGAGAGTATGAAAGCAGAGAGCCGGGCGTGGTGGCGCACGCTTGTAATCCCAGTTCTTGGGAGGCTGAGACAGGAGGATCCTGGTTTGCGGCCAGCCTCAGCTACTTAGTGAGGCCTCTGCAACTTAGTGAGACCCTGTTTTAAAATAAAGAATAAAAAAAATTGGGCTGGGGGTGGAACTCAGAGGTAGAATGCCCCTGGGTTCAATCCCCAAGTGCCACAAAAAAAAAAAAAAGAAAGCAGAGTTAGGACCATCAAGAACAATAAGTAAAGAAAACTACCCAGAGGGGAGGATCAATTCTGAAACCAGGGATATTTTTTACTCCCCAAACAGAGGGCCTATACAATATCTGCTTAGAACAATTTCAGAGCTCCTGCAGACCAGCAAGTGTTGTGCCGCTCTTAGTCTTCAGTACTTCAAATGGGAGTGTTGCTGATTTTGTCCTGACCCTGTTGGACCACCATGTGTTGGATGTACATATAGCCTGTCTGTCCAGTTCATGGGTCACTGGGCCAGGAGCAGCCAACACAGACCTGATGTAAAAACTACCATGGCATCAAAATTGAAGCTCAAAACCGTGATTTGATGTGACCTTAGGTTGTCTCTCTTGTGGAGTGAATCCTACATTTTGAAAAAGAAGAGGAGAGTTGTGTGGGCAACCAGGCATGGAGGACCATGGTGGCGATGGTGTCATTCACCGAACATTGTAGTTAAGTAAGGCTGTCACTAGCTCTGGCCAATGAGTCATAGGCAGAAGTGACCTCACTCATCTCTTCCTGTGACCAAAACCAGAGACTGTGTTGACATGGCAGAGCCACAAGGTAGAAGCGTTCTACGTCACCTATCAGGATAAATGTCTTATAGAAATACACGGACCTAAGGAGTTCCTGAAAAATAAATTACCATTAATTTTTTAACACTGAGTTTGAGCTGGGCGTGGTGGCACACGCTTGTAATCCCAGTACTTGGGAGGCTGAGACCGGAGGATCCGGGTTCACGGCCAGCCTCAGCTACTTAGTGAGGACCTCTGCAACTTAGTGAGACCCTGTTTCAAAATAAAGTATAAAAAAAATAGGGCTGGGGGTGTGGGTTCAATCCCCAGTTCCACAAAAAAATAAACAAAATAAAAAAATAACACTGAGTTTGAGATTTGGGGTTGCTTCTCATCATAGCATAAACATGTCCTATCACATATAAAACTCTAGAAGCAAAATTTCAAAGTTCCTCAAAGTCAGTCTAGATCCTATCTTTATTCTCACTCTATGAACTCCTTGTAGGTAGGGTGTCTTTTATGTTGTCATGGCTATAAAGATCCTCTATATGTGGGTAACTGTACTTCCAAGCTCGCCCCCAGACAGCTCTGGATTATACTTCTTACCCTGACATAATTATTTGTGCCCTTCTCATTCTCAAAAATGCCCCAGTTTGGATGAAAAAAATCATATGGCCACCTTATCTAAATGCCTAATACATCCCATCTATCTCCAATCCTGGGCCTTTTTTGAGAACTTCACACATCACATAGAAAATCCAACCAACAGACAGGCTATCCATACCCCTCAGCACCTCCATGTGTATATCATACAAGCATGGATACCTTAAACTTAACGTTTCCTATACTGAAGTTATTTTCTTCTGACCTTCCCCAACCTGTTTCTTTTCCAGTAGGCCACATGCCACACACCCAGTTGCTCAAGTTAGAAGCACAATGTCATCTTCGACAGCTGCCTCTCCCTCATCACCCACGTCCAACTCCTCACCAAGACCTGTCAATTCTACCTCTGAAAAGTGTCACAAACCCACCTACGTCTCATCTCTACCATCACGACCTGACCCAAGTCATGTCTCTTTTGGACCCCTGCAATAGATCCTACTCTTTCTTCTACTCTCTACACAGCTGCCAGAATGATCTTTAAGACATAAATTAGATCCTGTTCCTTCCTAGCTCAAGAACATTTGGTGATTCTAGGAACAAAATCCTAAATGCTCAATTCTGGTAAGAGCCTGTGTGATTTTGTCCCTGCCGACTTCCTGGGCTTTATATCCCCCCTCTCATATCTCTCTCCTCCAAGCTTTGTCTTTTTTTAATCCTCTAGCAAGCTATGATCTTTCCTACCCTGATGCTTTTGCAAGTGCTGTTCCCTCCACCTGGCAGAGACAATTAGATGCTCACCAAAGTCCACATTCTGCTCACCTACCCAGACACACAGCTGGACTACATTTCCCACACTCCCTTGCAGTTACTGTGGCCAAATACAACTCTAGATGATCAACATGATAGGAGCAGATGTAATATATACTGTTCCCAAGCCTGCTGATGAAAATATCCCCACATGCTCTTCCACGCACTGTCCCCTTTCCCACAAGCTACAGTGGAGGTGTTCAGCAGTGCAACTTTGGTGGACACACGTAGAGGATGGCAGATCTTCTATCAGAATGGGTCCCAGGGTGGGGTTGCAAATTAGTGCAGCTGCTATGGAAATCAGTGTGAAGATTCCTCAGAAAACTGGGAATGGATCCACCATACAATCCAGCTATACCACCCTGGGTATCTTTCCAAAGGGATTGGAATCAGAATATTGTAGTGATACATGCACATCCATGTTTACAGCAGCAGAATTCACAATAGCCAAATCATGGAACCAGCCTAGGTATCCATCCACAGATGAATGGGTTACAAAATTATGGTATATACACACACTGGAATTCTACTCAGCAATAAAGAAGAACAAAATTGAGCCGGGCGTGGTGGCGCATGCTTGTAATCCCAGTACTTTGGGAGGCAGAGACCGGAGGATCTGGGTTCGCAGCCAGCCTCAGCTCTCTCTCTCTCTCTCTCTCTCTCTCTCTCTCTCTCTCTCTACCTAGCGATGCCCTCTGCAACTTCGTGAGACCCGGTTTCAAAATAAAGTATAAAAAATAGGGCCGGGGGTGAGGCATGGAGGTAGAATGTCCCTGGGTTCAATCCCCGGTACCGCAAAAAAATAATAATAAATAAAAATAAGAAGAACAAAATTATGCCATTTGCAAGAAAATGGATGGACCTGGAGAACACTATGCTAAGTGAGATTAGCCAATCACAGAAAGTGAAAGGTCATATGTTTTCTCTCATATGTGGAAGCTAGGGAGTAATTGGGATACAAGAGAAACTTTAGATAATGGAGGAGAAACCCCAGTGGAGCTATAGGGGGGAAGGAGAATCAATGAAGGAAATACTTCCACTGAAGTTATGTGAATATGTGAAATTACCAATGCTGATCTGAATATCATGTATGGGGACAGGAAGGGAGTGGGGAGGGATCCCGGAGGAAGCTCACCAAGTGCTGTGTGTATGGATGCCACTATCACTCTGAACTACATTATGATATGAGACTGTAACACACCAATAAAAGTATATTTTAAAAAATAATAAGAATGGGTCCCAGAATGTGGTCCCAGACGGTATGGAAGTAAGCTACCCCATGTTTGTCTTCTGCCCAGTAGGGATACCTAAAGAAGAAATGTACTTCTGTTATATTTACACCATTATATATCAGGGAGTCTATTATTACAACAGTTGGCACTATTTAAACAAAAACTTGATCCTGGAGCATTAATCAACCATACCACCACCGGCAGCAACACACACACACACACACACACACACACACACACACACACACACCACACACTTATACTGGGTCACTTTCCATTACTTTCACCCTTTCATATTTTAGATCTGGGCTTATATGTATTAAAAGGCTCTGACTCTCCTCATCGTCTAATTTAAGTTTCCCTGTCATTCTTTTTCTCCACTCCCAATTCTTTCATTTATTCATTGCAATGCATAATCACATACTAATCTGTGTGTATATTTCTTTAAAGTCTGTGTCCACAACTGACCCATAGGATCCGTGGAATCAGAACTTTTCATCCTCCACAATAAAATACACAGAGCCTGCACACTGCTTGGCGTATACTGCTTTTAAATTTTAAAAAGTAGAAGATATGGAATCGAAGCCAGACTATTACAACAATACATGCATTTCCACGTTTATAGAAGCACAATTCACAATAGCCAAATTATGGAACTAGCCTCAGTGTCCATCAACACATGGATTACAAAACTGTGGTATATACACACCATGGAATTTTACTCTGCCATAAAGAACAACACTATGTCATTTTCAGGAAAATAGATGGAACTAGAGAATATTAAGCTAAGTGAGATGTGCCAGTCTCAGAAAGTCAAGAGTGGTACGTTTTCTTTCATATGTGGAAACTAGAGAGAGATTGGGAAACAAAAGGAACTTCAGATAAAGGAGGAGAGATTCCAGTAGAATAGTAGAGGGAGTTAAGGAAGGAAAGAGTTCAAATAATGTTACATACATACCTATATGAAGTTATCAATACTAATCTCAATAACATGTACAGGGAGGGGGAGGGGATCATACCAAGTGCTGTATTTATGTATGTTTCTCTCATTCTGAACCTCATTATGATGTACAATTACAATGTACCAATAAAAGTATATTTTTTAAAAAGTAGAAGATAAATGAAAAGCCACTATCAAAGGAATCCTTTTTTTTTATCATGAGACCACAACTTTAAACCAAAAACCATAGAAAATTAAAATACACACCATAGAGATGGTTTTTAACCTTTATTCATTCAGAATGCAATTCTGGGCCAATCTACAATCAAGAGAAACCCCTAAACTCTGAAGTGGTGTTAACAGGCTGGATAATATAACAATATTGCCCCTGTGAGTACAAGCGAGAAGTCAATTTTCATTCTGTTCATAAAACCTCTTGGTAAACACATACATTTTCTTCCCATCAAAAATGCATTAACAGGATCATGCTTACATAGCTAGTCAGCACAAGAGACAAATGACAATTTATACTGAGCTATTTAATTCTTTGCAGTGGAGAGCTCATGACTCCATGCTGTATCTGTTGACTTTTTCAATGGCATCCACTATGTGACATTGCCCCCAATTACATGAAAAGAACTTCACTGTTTTTTAAAGTTAGAATTGCCCAAAATGTTCCATACTGCAAAGAACACCTGGAGTATTGCATTTAAGCCTAAAAATGGCAAGATCACTTATGTCTCTTCTATAGTCCTTTGTGTAATCTATGTAGGGAAATGAATGCTATCCCAGAGAATGAAATAGATTAAGTTCTTATATTTTCACCTAAGAGTCTATTTTAAGCAATGTTGATTAATATTTAAGTGAGTAAAAATAAATCGATGTTCAATATTAACTGCACAAAATTAAAATAAAATGGCCACGTTACATCATACTACATTATAGAGATAGATTAAAAGCAGCTAATTAGAAGCCTGTTTAAAAATTTAGAGTTTCTGACATCATTTTCCACCATTCCATCAGCTCTTCCTTCTCCTCTTCTTTCCTCTCAGAAAATGATTCCAGTTCAAAATCAACCTAAAGGAGAAAATCAAGACCATATTGTTATCAAACTGCATGTTTTGGGTTTTTTATTTTATTTTTTGGTACTGGGGATTGAACACAGGCATTCTACCTCCAAGCTACAGCCCCATACCTTTTTTTTTTTTCATTTTTTTGTTTTGAAACAGGGTCTCACTAGGTTGCTGAGAGTCTCTCTAAGTTGCTGAAGTTGGCCTCAAACCTGTGATACTCCTGCCTTGGCCTCCCAAGTACTGGGATTATAGTCGTGCAGCACCACGCTGGGTTCTATATGGTTTTTTTTTTTTTTTGAGGTACTGGGGATTGAACCCAGGGGCATTCTACCTCCGAGCTACATCCGTGGCCCTATTTTTTATTCTTTATTTTGAAACAGGTTCTCACTAAGTTGCAGAGGGCCTCACTAAGTAGCTGAGGCTGGTTGTGAACCCAGATCCTCCGGTCTCAGCCTCTCAAGAACTGGGATTACAAGCATGCGCCACCACGCCTGGCTCTATATGTATTTTAAAACCTTGAAATTTAAGCCGGGTGTGGTGGCGCACGCCTGTAATCCCAGTATTTGGGAGGCTGAGATCAGGAGGATTGTTGGTTCGAGGACAGCCTCAGCAAGTAGTGAGACTCTCATCAACCTAGTGAGACCCTGTTTCAAAATAAAAATAAAATAGGGCTGGGGGTGTGACTCAGAGGTAGAATGCCCCTGGGTTCAAACCCCAGTACCAAAAAAATAAATAAATAATTGA
Organism: Glis glis; assembly: GCA_004027185.1. NCBI lineage: Eukaryota > Metazoa > Chordata > Mammalia > Rodentia > Gliridae > Glis > Glis glis. The sequence goes on along the minus strand of PVJS01022900.1, from coordinate 4,692 downwards.
AGTTTAAAAAAAACAAGAGCAGTTTTAGAGCTTTTAGAAGATGCCCAATCCAGCCACTGAAATTAAAGTAGATCCTAAAAAATCTCTTGTGATAAACAAAATATACCTTCAGGAGGAAAAAAAGCCATTATGTCTGAAGTGTGCTTTGATCTAATAGCTTTAAAGTCAGATATCGTTCAACAAAATCCCCCACTCCAGCCTCTTCCCCTCATAAAAATATGTAGCTTAGAGTTAATTTTCTGCCTTTGACTATTTAGCAAGCTCCTTCTGTCCGGGTGAATTATCTCCTAACAGGAGGAGGAATCTAGAACACAGTTCAGCGTGTAGGCATCACAATCCACGAGCTTCTGCTTTCCAGAATCGTGACTTGTTAAAGAAATGGATGGGAGCACACACTCTCCCCCTGCTGGGAGTCTTCAACAGGCCCCCGGGGAATCCACACACTTCCACATCAAGGGCTGGTGCACATGTGTAGCTCCCAACCCAATCCTCAGGCCCCCATTCCAGTCCCTGATGTGGCCACTTGAACCCCTGGTTACTTCGGAATGTGATTATACTCACTACATCTATGCACTGCAACATGTCAGAAAGACTAAAGAGCAAAAGAACTGAACCTTTTACAACCTGTTCTTGGACTGTTTTTTTTTTTCTAGGTTTCATTTGCCCAAATTTCCTTCCTGATTTTAATACATATATAGCCTGTAATGGTTTGGAAATAGGATGCCCCCCTATCCCTCACAGAAACAAGGTAGCAGTGTTGGAAGCGAGGCTTGGTTATAATCTCAGCAGTGGATAAATCCATTATCTGGGTGATGGCCTGGGCTGGTGGAGTGTGGCTGGAAAAGGTGGGTTCACGGGGCTGCAGCCTTAGGGGTTGTATATGGTTCCTCCTCCCCTTGCTCATTCTCTCTGGCTTCCAACCTCCATGATGTGAAAGCAAAGCCTGTGTTCCCCCCTCCACTGCCCGCCATCATGCCCTGAGATCCGAGGCCACTGGCTTCACATCGAATGAACCCCAAAATCTCCTAGGAAACTGTGAGCAAATAAATCTTCCTTCCTCGAAGTTACATGGCTAGCTTCTTGGATTATAGTAGTGAGAATGCTAAGACACAGCCTAATGTACACATATACACAATCAAAATCAAAACACCAATTTAAAAAGTCAAATTATTTTGTTGTTTGCAAAAACAAAGCATTTACACTCCAAATTTTGGGTGCATAAACAAAAATACAATAAAATTTTCTCAAGTAAACCTTCTGAATGGAAATCTTGTAGGCCATTCTGTGGTCCCAATAATGAAGTACAAAGATAGTAGTAAAATTCTGCTCTAGAAGTTTTGGTGTCATAACCATCACCTTATTAACAAAATTAATTGGATAGCATTTTTATAGTGCTTAGCCCATAGTATGTTCTTAATAAATGTTGGCTAATGCCTAAAATTATCTTGTAGGCATCATTTTTTTCCAAATACTTATTGAATAAGCGTTATAGTTAGATATAGAATGTCCTCTGAAGAGCTCTTGTTTTAATGTTCAGGGTTGATATAATTAAGTCATGAGGGCTCTAATCTCATCAATGGATAAATCCATTGTAATGTATTTACTGGATGGTAACCTAGGCAGGTGGAGAGTAGCTGGAGAAAGTGGGTCTTGGGAGGGTAGCCTTAGGAACTATTCTTTGGTCTTTGAATCCCCTTGCTTGCTTGCTCTCTTGCTTCCAGCCTCTGTGATGTGAGAGCAGAGCCCTTGCTCTCTCTCCTCCTCTCTGCTTCTCACTGCTATGCTGCCCTGATCTCTGCAGACCCAGCCTGACATGGACTGAAACCCAAAATCTGAAAGCAAATAAATCTTCCTTCTTCTAAGTTGTGTGGTCAGTTGTTTTGGATTACAGCAGTGGGAATGTTGACCAAGACAGTCAGGCACTATGCTGGATGCTAGAGATCAAAAGATAAATGGAACAGAATCCCATTTAGATTAAAACCAAGGCTAGCAAAAGTTTTATTTTATTTTCTTACAAATCTCTAAAAACTGAGAAATGGAAACAGAGCTTCACACTGAATGGTATTAAATCATCCAATTAGATCTTGGGCAAGTCAGTTAACTTGGTTAGGCCTCAGTTTTCTCATTTGCTAAGTGGTGGTAATAATGAAATCTCCCTCATGGGGCTCTTATGGAGATTAAATATAAGTCATTTAAATATACTTGGCTATGGTAAGTGCTGAACTTTATTGGCTTATTATTATTATAGTGCTTAGCTATTATGATGATTACTTACCCCAACAGCAGGGCTATAAGGAACTGCCACTTTCTTTGTTATTGCCAGATAGCCAGGAGCTGAGGCTGTAAGTTTATAGTTTCCAGGTACCAGCAACCTCCAGTAATCACCATCCTTTGCTGTAAGAAAACAGAACATCAAACCACAAGGCATGTATATGAAATGCATAATTATGCCATCTAAGGAAGAGCCACCGTGGCTCAGTTCAACTTCTTTGAGTCCCTACTTTTAAAGTAGATAAATAGGAAATCTGATGAAATTCTATGCAAAAAAAGCATGAAGTTTTCTCTACAGGCGTCACTTCTTAGAGTTACTTTACAGATATTAATGTTAAATTGTCTGATCAACCTTCTAAGATCATGGATCTTCTAATTATGTCACATGTCACACAGGTAAAAAGATAAATAAAGTCCCAAACAGTGGTTTCAGAGCACCCAGGCACCATGTTTTGCTTCTTGTCAGGTAAAGATGTGATGGTCTAAGAATCTAGATCAATGTTTCACAAAGGATGGCCCCAAAGTAGCCTCAGTAGAATACCCCAAACACTTGTTAGAAATTTAGATTTCTGGGGCCGGGCGTGGTGGCACACGCTTGTAATCCCAGTACTTTGGGAGGCGGAGACCGGAGGATCCGGGTTCACGGACAGCCTCAGCTCTCTCTCTCTCTCTCTCTCTCTCTCTCTCTCTACTTAGTGAGGCCTCCGCAACTTCGTGAGACCTGGTTTCAAAATAAAGTATAAAAAATAGGGCCGGGGGTGTAGCGCGGAGGTAGAACGCCCCTGGGTTCAATCCCCAGTACCGCAAAAAAAAAAAAAATTAGATTTCTAATGATTCAGAATCCATTAGTCTGGAGTGCCTTCTTGGAACTGCATTTTCAACAAGTTCTCCAGAGAATTCATAAGCAAAGCTATGATATAACCTTTCACTCCTCTAAGTTCCTTCCTAACCTATACTGGGTCCCATGGCCCACCATTATACCACACACATGCACACAACCTTCACCTCATTTGCTTTTCCCCTTGGCCATATACACCTGGCAATCCACCATAATTTCCAACTCCATGGCTACCCCCATGTGGCTGCAGGGAGCTTGAAGAAACACATACCCCCGGTGATCTGTCCCCAATTCTAAACATCAGCCTTATGTAGGTCATAGTATCTTTCTTCTACACCTCCCTGGTCCATTCAATCTCCCATTTTCCTAGATCGTTGCTTCTCAAAGCTTTGGTGCATATCAGTCATCTAGGAAACTTTTGTAAAATGCAAAGTCTGGTTCACTAGCTCTGGGATGAGACCTAAGACTCTGCTTGTCCAGCCCTCCAGGGTGATGTTGAAGCCGCTAGTAGAGACCACAGTTTGAGTAGCATGGTCCTAGTAGACAACTCAAAATTTCTCCTTTTTCCTAATGCCTCTAATGTATCTTCATTTTTCTTGCTCTCAGTTGACATGTTACATCTTATTCCACTGTGAAAATAGATTCGATCAGAAAAAAGTGGGCCCCCATCCCCGTATCTTCCAATCTACCTGTAGACCTCACATCTCTTTTCAGCTAGTGCCACTTCTGAATTTTGTGCTTTATAACAAAGTTTCTGAAAAGATTTGTCAATATTCCCTATGACTGGCTTCCTCTTCTCTCTTGGACCCACTCCAGTGCGGCTCCCACCACTCACTCCACAGAATCAGATTTTGTCAAGATTGTCCATACTGCTAAATCCAATCGTTCATTCATGAAGGTCATCTTATTTGACACTTTTTATCACTCCCTCCCTCTTGAAACACTTCCAGGACAACATGCTTCATTTTCTTTCCACCTTAGACTTCATTTCGAGTTCCTTCTTATTATCCTATCCTCAAAAAGCTGAAGCGTCCTAGAGCCCGTGCCTCAGAAATCATTCCTCTCCACCTAGTTATTCCCTACGTTAGATTTTCCTCACCATTCCACATCATGGACTGCAGAGAAAATCGATTTGCATGGCACTCTAAGGTCAACAGAGAGAACAGGTTTCCCATGGCGCAAGGGTACCAATGCCTAGGTCCAACCCTCCCTGAGGACTAAGGGAGCAACGTCTTGGTACAGATTCTGGAGTGCTGCTTGAGAAGGCCTGCTGACACGTAGTGGGATGTTAATAAATATTTGTTGTTTTGTTTTGTGTGTGTGGTACTGGGAATTAAACCCAGAGGCATTCTACTCCAAGCTACACCCCCAGTCCTATTTTTTATTTTTATTTTGAAACAGGGTCTCGCTAGGTTGATGAGAGTCTCACTCCTTGCTGAGGCTGTCCTTAAACCTGTGATCCTCCTGTCTCAGTCTCCCAAGTACTGGGATTACAGGCATGCGCCACCATGCTTGGCAAATATTTGTTGAATGAATGAATAAATGGAGTTTTAGAGGACTGATGTTAAAGGTTAAAAGAAATC
>PVJS01022899.1:0-30111 GCA_004027185.1 Glis glis | reverse complement strand
AAGAGAGAGAGAGAGAGAGAGAGAGAGAGAGAGCTGAGGCTGTCCGCGAACCCGGATCCTCTGGTCTCCGCCTCCCAAAGTACTGGGATTACAAGTGTGCGCCATCACGCCCGGCGAACTCTTGATTCTTGATGTGCTTAGAGAATTGAGTCCGAATTTTTAAAAAGACTCATTTTCCCCATCTTATGTCTGAGAGGTAGAGACCAAGAAAGAGGAAGGACAAAACCATTCATTCCTCAAACAATCCACACATCAGAATAAAGAGCATAGCAAGTCATTTCTGGGTAATTATACATTGCGTTGCGTGTTGACTGTTTTTTGTTTAACTTCTCTCCCTAGACCTTTGGCCATTATGCTACACACTCACTCATTCACCCTTCACACATGGAAGAAAGCAACTTTAGTTTTTCTCTTCGATACAGGAAATTCCCTCTGCACAGCCAACTTCTGTCGTGTGTATGCACACTTGGTTGATGGTTCAGAACCTCTGGAATCTTCTGGAAACTCCTTGCATTCATTTTCTATAAAGCCTTAATAAAGTACCACAAATTTAGTGGCTTAAAGCAACATAAATTTATTATCCTACAGTTCTTTAGACCAGAAGTCTGATGAGAGTCACTAGGCTAAAGTGAAGGTGTTGACAGCCTGTGTTTCTTTCTGGAGAGGGCAGGGGAGGACATTTCCTCCTGTTTTCCAGCTCCTAGAAGTTGCCCAATTCCTTGCCTCGTGGCTCCTCTGCATGCTCAAAGCCAGCAATGGGGTATCGGATCTTTCTCACATTACATGTTCTAACCTCATCCTCCCGTTTCATCATCACGTCTCCTTCTCTGACATCGACTTTGTTTCTGCCTCTTCTACTTTTAATAAACCCTTGTGATCCCATTGGGCCCACTCAGATCATCCATGATCGTCTCCCCATCTCACGATGAGCCCATTCACACAATTAATTCCATCTGCAATCTTAATTTTCTCTTGTCATGCAAGATAACACGTTCACATGTACTGGGGAGTGGGACGTGGACAACTTTGGGGGGGACGTTATGACCCTCCCCTCACCCCGGATTCAACTGATGAGGGATGGACATTGTGTTCTCGAATTGGAGCACAAAGGTTAGCTGATGTTGGCAGAAGCGAAAATATTTCTTGGACCAATGGTCAGGAGCCTCGCCCCAAGCCTGAGCATCTTCATTCAGAGTCTGTCTGCATGACTGAGAGCTCTCTGAAGAATCAGACCAGAACCAGAACTTTTGGTCCATAGGACTGCTGTCATAAATGAATGCTGTCCTTTTCTAACATAAGGATACTGTTCCTAAAGGGAGGGGGGATTACTATTACTTACTACATACTCTTTGACACTAGTCAAGAAATATATTAATAGCATTTCGATTATAATATTGTATGAATGCTGGAAACGTATCATCATATTTGCTTTTGACAAGGGAACACAGTTTTGGAGAAGATGCCCCAGGCCCCTGGGTTTCTGACACGACCCAAGCCCCACTGAGGCCTGCCCAGCTGTGGAGCAGTCTGACTGGACCACCTCACAGGGTGATTCACACAGGCCGCCATCTTGACACAGCCTCGGTCCGGTTGTTGAGGTGGGCTCTCAAGTCCTCTAAAATATGTGATTTCCCCTTTTCTTGTCTGAATTGCAGAATTCTCACTGCATTCTCAAGCTTCAGATTTGACCTCTTCCTCTCGGCCCAACTGATTTGTCTCGACTGGGTACTAAACTCAGCTCTTTTAGATTTGTCTATTATCTTCATTTGGTCTTGTCACTTTGAATTGGATTTTCCATAATCTTCCTTTTTCTCCCTCTATTCTTACCCTTTTTTCAACCTTTACTCCTGTATTTGGGACCTCTTAGGGCATGTGGAACTCTCTCTAGGTCTTCCTGACCTGGCCAGCTTCTAATGCACTCCTTTCTGGTCTTGCCTCATTCATTTCTTTTAACTTTGACCAGACACTAAACACTGGAAAGGCTCATTAACATGGAGAAAGATGGTTTAATAGGAGACACTAGACAACTTGTGATGGAGCACATTAGTAGAAATTTCTCAGCAACACTTTATAAGGAATTGGGAGAACAGGGAGTTACTCCTTCATGTTTTGATATCTGGAGCAGCCAGAGCAGAGCTGTAAAACAAGAAGAGAATCCCAATTTCCTCTCACTGAAGGGATCTTGTCATGACTGGGATATTGTTGTGACAAGGATTTTAGCCACAGAAATTTCGTCTCTGTGTATAAAAAATGTCTCCCTTTAAACTGACAGGTTGTTGTTGTTATTAATATTACTAATGGAGAATGAATCCAGGGCCATTCTATCTCCAAGCCATACTCTCAGCCCTTTTTAAAAATTTTTACTTTGAGCCGGGCATGGTGGCTCACGCTTGTAATCCCAGTACTTTGGGAGGCAGAGACCGGAGGATCCGGGTTCGCGGCCAGCCTCAGTTCTCTCTCTCTCTCTCTTTCCCCCTGTCTGTCTCTCTCTCTACCTAGTGAGGCCCTCTGCAACTTCGTGAGACCCGGTTGCAAAATAAAGTATAAAAAATAGGGCCGGGGGTGTAGCGCAGAGGTAGAATGCCCCTGGGTTCAATCCCCGGTACCGCAAAAAAAAAAAAAAAAATTACTTTGAAACAGGGTCTCGCTGAGTTGCTGAGGCTAGCCTCGTACCAGCAATCCCTCCTGTCTCAGCCTCCCAAGCACTGAGATTACAGGTAAATATATATATTTCTAACTTTTAGATAGAAACTTTTCCCAGCTTTTTAATTACCAAGAAGTAGTTTTACCTAGGACCTTTTGGAAATAGCAAGTGCCATCCAGAGAGGAGGAGAAAAGTAGCTAAAAGCCATGAAAACTAAGATGGAGTGCAGTATTTCCTTGAGGTCTTTTCTAAACTTTCAACAGCATTTGGGGCAATCTGGCAGTAGCAGTATCTTCCAGAGCAGAATGGAAGCCCTGTGCCTACCCAGCTAGCAGTGGGAGGTGTTCTATAGCCAAAATTACTCTGAAACTAGTTGTCTTCTTCAGGGGGGAAAAAATCCATCTGTGTTTGCCTGGAAGACAAGAGCAAGGTTTAGAGAAGACAGTGGGGATATGGCTCAGGGACCCTTAAAAACAAGAAAGAGACCTGGCAGAGAGTAGGATGGACTTCAGTGAGGATTTTACAGAGAAGATACAATGAGGGCTAGAGAATACTTTGCAACCTGCTCATTCCTACAGAAACTTTTAAGCTCCAGCTTAAAAAGTTTGAAAGTCAAATGAGGTCAGTCGGGTCAGTGAGACAAGGACCACATCTGTAGCATCCTACTGCCCATCTTCTGGTTGACAACCAAATCCCAATACAAGTTTTATAGTGGTTTGTGTTGCACACGGTCAGAGGGCTTTCTTGATTATTCTCCCAGTAACCCCAATCAATGTATTTAGCCCCTGTGTGCCTTTTGTGTAGAATGAGGGTGGTAATAGCCTGTCCCTCATTGTGTAGTTTTGAAGGATATGTGAGATAATGCACATCAAAGATTTATCAAACTGCAGGGTATGTAGTAGGGATAACTAAAAGTTAGCTGCCTATACCACTCCTCGGTATCTTTCCAAAAGAATTAAAGCCAGAATACTATAGAAATGCATACATAGCCATGCTTAGAGCACTGCAATCTCAAGAGCCAAATTATGTAACCAACCCAGATGTTTGTCAGCAGATGAATAGATGGTGAGCTGGGCGGGGTGGCGCACGCTTGTAATTCCAGTACTTGGGAGGCTGAGATGGGAGGATCGCAGGTTCGCAGCCAGCCTCAGCTACTTAGTGAGGCCCTCCGCAACTTAGTGAGACTCTGTTTCAAAATAAAGAATAAAAAGAAAAATAGTACTGGGGGGTGTAGCTCAGAGGTAGAATGTCCCTGGGTTCAATCCCCAACACCGCAATAAATAAATAAATAAACAGGTTAGCTGCAGTATTCATCATTATCGTTGTTATGATGGGCCCACTAACTTGGGAGACGTGCTTGGAGTAGTAGTGGAGGTTCTATGTCCTGGTCTCTCCCCTTTCAAAGGGTTAACTTGCAGATACCAGCAAGCTCCCTCTTCCACTTTCTAGGGGATAGACTTCAAAGTTTAGGCTCACTACACCCTACAATTTGAATTTGTACTACTTTTGGTTTAACTGTGAAATTGCGGTGGGCTCGAGCTTAGCTCAGCCAGGCTTACTTTTTAAAATTGTCCTCTGCAGCCAGCTTGGCATGACATGGATCTTAAGGCTGGTTTCACACCACATTGTACAAGAGGTTAGAGGTCAACTTAAAACACTGAGGAGTGGACAGTAATAGCATCTGGCACCTCGATCTCCCTGTTATACAGCGCAAAGCATTTGAGAAACACTAACCTCTGTGGGGCTCTCAGATTAGCTCTGTTTTGAATTAGTCCCTCCAATCTGGGTGGTAAAATGCAAGCAGGGAGGTTAAATGAACTTATTCAAGTTCAGACACAGAGAACCTTTGGAAACCGAGATTCATATTTAAAACTCAGTCTTCATTGCCTTTCTGTTTTGTTTTTGCCTTCCTCATGGCTGTCCCTGGAATCAAATGCATTCTCTGACATCTGTAACTCTTCTGTATCTAGAAGGAAATGACATGCAAGTGGATTATTTGTCTAATTTCTTTCCCCCTTTTTTTTTTGGCAATTTTATTACCCAACAGAGGGTATCAAAAGGAGGAATCTTGCTATAGGTCCACGGTAGCCAGTCCCCACTGCTGCTTATAAAGTCATTACTATGAAGGGACATGCAGAGCTGTCCTCAGGAGGCAGCTACGGGGATAAGTGGTCCAGCAGGGAGATTATGCAGACTGGCATTGGAGGCAGAGCAGTTTGCAACCATCATTGAATACTGGCTTCTATTTTCCTTTTTTTGGTACTGGGGATTAAACCCAGGGGCACTCTACCTCCGATCTACATGCCCAGCCCTTTTTATTTTGAAACAAGTTCTTGCTAAATTGCTGGGGCTTCCTCTAAGTTGCAGAGACTGGCCTTGAACCTGCAACCCTCCTGTCTCAGCCTCCCAAGTACTGGGATTACAGGTGTGCACCACCATGCCTGGCAGCTTTTACTTTTTAATGTAGAATTTCCAGCAAACCTCCCCAACCTCTTGTCCCCTGGAAAGTTGCAGGGCTGCTATTGCTGGCTCTGACAACTTTCCAAAACAGAAATTATTCATGAGAAGGTTAGGAGGAAGAGGAGGAGAAAGAAGAGGAAAACATGTTTTTTTTTTTTCTAAATAATTCCTGAAGAAGAAGGCATCTCCTGGAAAAAATTGAACTATCACAGCATTTCTTTCTTTTTATTATTTTTTCCCTCAGGATAAGAAAATACTTTAAGTGTTTCAGATTCAACTGTAACTGCATTTGAATAACAGGTTAGCGCATTCTTGGCAGGTGGCTTGCCTTGACCAGAGAGAGAGCTGTGTAATCCAGTCATGTCCTTCAGGGTCACTGAATTTGATGTGTCACTGAACTCTTGAACGTAGGAGAAGAGGATCCCTCTGGTGTAGGCTGACATTCTACTGATGCTCAAATTATTGAACAATGCATGAAGTTGGACTTAACTTTTGGTTGTCTCGCTTTTTTCCCGATTGTTCAAGAAGTTGCAGGTAAATTGTTTAGCAGGGGCTCTGATTTCTCTCCTATTATTTGATAGGGAGTATCACTTTCTATTTGTTACTTTTCTTAGGCTTTCTGAACGTGTCCAGTTTATGAAGCTAACAAATGTCGTTTTAACATTCTGGTCGGCATTGGCAATGCCCATAGACAAAGACACACAGGAGAAGTCAAATTTTATTTCTTTAGTCTCCTGGCACATTGAGTAGGAACTCCACTCTTTTACTCTTCCCAGCTAATGCTAAAATAGGAAGCAGCATTCCATCTAGGTTCTCAGTCAAACATCAAACACTGGCAGTAAATTCTAAAATGTTATTTTGGGTGGTGTTTTAGGCATGATTCTGGCAAATTTACTAGAGTACTACCCAGAGCTCTGATGAGGACCCAGTAGGAATAGCATATCTCCGAGTGTTTCATCTCTCAAAGCCCCTCCTTGGTGGGAAGTAAGAGAATACAAAATATTTTTTCATAGACCCTTGCAATACATTCACGAAACCTCAGGGATACATCCAAGTAAAATAATTAGAATTCCGCTCATTTATGTAAGACTCCAATGCACCAATAAAAGCACGTTTAAAAAAAAAGAATTCCGCTCATTTATTGAGGTTTCATCTTAAGAAACAGAGAGTCAGTGCCCATCAGAAGTCTAGATGTTTACTTTAGTGATTAGTTTTAATATTTCCAAACAATGAGGGCCCATACGTTTGAGTAGGCCTGACATTCAGCATCCTCTTCTTCAGTTTTTAAATATACTTTTCTTGGTGCATTGCAACATACATGACATTGAGGTTTAGTGTGATAGGAACATACATGCACACAGCACCTGGTGCCTTTCCCTCCACATCCCACCTGCTCCCTCCCTCTCCCCGCTCATCATATCTGTATCCTCCTCCTTTGCAGATGCTGAAGGATTCATGCCTGACATGCTTACCTTCGGGTAACACCGACTATTTTTTTTTTTTTGCGGTACCGGGGATTGAACCCAGGGGCGTTCTACCTCTGCGCTACGCCCCCGGCCCTATTTTTTATACTTTATTTTGAAACTGGGTCTCACGAAGTTGCAGAGGGCCTCACTAAGTAGAGAGAGAGAGAGACAGGGAGAGAGAGAGAGAGCTGAGGCTGGCCGCGAACCCAGATCCTCTGGTCTCCGCCTCCCAAAGTACTGGGATTACAAGCGTGCGCCACCATGCCTGGCTACCGACTATTTTTAAAAATCAAAATAAGTGGCTATAAGATGTACTTTGAGATGTGTCGCAAGTCACTTGTGGTGTCATTCTTAATGGAGGATATTACTACAGGTCCACGTGGAAATCTTTTTTGGTTTTCTTTGACAATGTCTTAGAGTATTCAATGTCTTAGAGTTAATATTGGAAGCTGCTTGGCTTTCAGCAAATGCCCTCGACTTTGCCAGACACAGGCTGTGCTGACAGGGCTTGCCTTTGTTGGGGAGTCTGGATACTTCTAGCTCATATATATTCTTTTTTATTTTATTTTATTTTTATACTTTTATTGGTGCATTATAGTCTCACATCATAATGTAGTTCATATTGATATTGATATTCCATCTTGTGGGTTTTCTCTTCTATCACCAAGAAGGGAATTAGGGCTTTGAAGAAATATCCTTGAGCAGTAATTCACCTATGACAAATCCCTGATCCTTGATCCAGAATGGTTGACTTAAAATTCTTGGGATGGTCTAAGTTCATCTAACTTTTTGATGACATAGAAGATACTCCAACACACTGTGCTTTTAATCCTCTCTATAATTTTTCTGGGTAATAAACCTGCCAAATGAATCCATTCTTACTTTGCCACTCCCTCCCAGCTGAAACTGAGGGCTAGAGAGACATTTAGAGGCGTTTTTGTTTTGTTTCATTTTATTTTCAAATTTTATTCAGCCTCTACCCAGTTTGGGGTGGGATTCGGTAACACTTTGTAATGAAAAATTCTTATTTTCTCTCTCTCTCTCTCTCTCTCTCTCTCTCTCTTTTTCATGACAGTGTAGTTTAAGAGTCTCCTACATACTTTCTGATTTTTACTGGGTTTTAGTGGCAGTGCCCTTTCCCCATCATGTCATGTCTTACTCAGTTTGGGAATAAGACTTCAAACAATCAGGGCTCCTTAGGCAGCCTCCCCTCACCCCCCACATCAAATAGCTCTTTTCCAGAGCTGTGTCACCATCAAAGGCACCCTGGATGGTCACTAACTAGAGGAGTCTCAAGAATACCTACATCAGGCTTCTCAAACTATACATGAGGAAGGAGCAGTTTTATTTTTATTTCCTATCTGTCAAAGAGTGATACTTTTGTGAGGCAATAAGAATGACTTGCTAGAAACCTAATAGGAAAAAAAAAAAAACTAAAACCAGAAGTCTGCTGATCACACACGTGGATGTTGAAGCAAGCCAAATTCCTAAGACTTCTAGTTATTTTCTTTGTATTACCATACTTACATTGTTAGGGATAGGTAATAAATAGTTTGAAGACCAGCACAATCTCTGGCATACACTCTGAATCGCACTGACCTAGGTTCCCTGAGAGAAGATCATCTTAGTTCTACCCTTTGGAAAAGCTAATATGCTTGCCGAGCCGTATCATGGAAATTAATATTCAAAGTCCTCTGAGGTTGCTTTGTGAAGGAATTTTCTGTGGCAAGTCAGCATGCCACCTTTCTCACAGCCCAGAAAGAGTCCTGAAGGGAGGCTGCGTTTTATGGTCTTCCTTAAGCTAGGGGGATGTTTTGCTCAGAGGATACCCTTCTCTGGATTTCCTGTTTCATCTTGCTTGAAATGTTTGAATGCAAGAATGCAGTGGATTTGGCAAAGGTCCCAAATTCCTCTTGAATTTCTCCCATATGACACAGGAACAAATATGCAATTGAGTATCAGAAAGAATGTGGGTAAATAGCTCTCCAGGGGAGATATGCAAATAAAGCATTAATAATAATTCTGGAATACACTAATTAGCATCTATATATAACTATGAAACTTCTGGGGTGAAGGAATAACTGCCCAATTTTAATACAGGAAGCTACTTGTCTTCATATATATTAGGTTAAAATATCATTTACACAAGGACAATAAAACAAAGCCTAATAAATTCTTTTTTGTGTGTGTGGTATTGAGGATTGAACCCAGGGCACTCTATCTCTGAACTACACTCCCAGCCCAATTTCATTCTTTGTTTTGAAACATGGTCTTACTAGGTTGCTTAGAGTCTCACTACTTGGCCGAGGCTGGTCTCGAACCTGTGATCTTCCTGTCTCAGCCTCCCAAGTACTGGGATTACAGAAGTGTGCCACCATGCCTAGCTCAAATAAATTCTTGGAGTTTTATTTTGCAAAACAATTTACTACAAATTTATGTTTTCTCCAATATTTACTATTTCTGGTATATCTTAAATATATAATTGGAAGAGTTTTTGTTAATCTTATTTTTCTTTCCATTCAATTTTTTTCCTCTTAGCTTTTTTTTTTCTTTTTGATACTAAGAACTCAGTGGATTTAATGAGTTTTTGAGGAATCTTTCCTAAGTCATATTTAGTATCAAAGACAAATCCTATGCTGTGATTACTGAGAATTTGACAAAGTCAAACTCATATATATTTATAGAATAATAAGAAAAATGGATTGATAGTATTTTTAATCACCTACATTAGCTTTGACATAAAATGAATGAGCTTCTAATTGTCAGTTACACTTGTCTTAAGGCAAAATATTTTAGAATTGGTGAACTCTGAAGAATCCAAGAAAAAAAAGGAAAAAAGATGCCAGTAGATAGCGTAAATGTACTAATCTCACATCTTTTATTGGAAGATAGCTTTCAAATAGTATATTCTAAGACAAGTCAACTAAAATTGAATTAAGTCTTTCTTAATAATATCCAATTAGTGTTTTGCCCGCTAAACACTTTAAGAAAAGAGAAATAAACAGAATTTAACCTATTAATTACCATAAATACATTCTGTCGAGGAGAAAGCATAAAAATTAACTTTAGGAACCCATTGTCTAGTATTCTATGAAACTTACCTGGATGCATCTCATCTCTGCAGATGAACCTACAAGGGTTTTCCTACCTTTGTAGAGGGTGCAGATGTAAAATAAGAAAAATTCTCATAAAATGCCACAAGGATTGTCCCCGGTATTCTGTAGCTATCCACCGAATTCCAACCAAAGGAAGCCTTTTGGTGTTGTTGTTGCTTTTTACTCCAAAAGGGTGAAGGAGCAGAGAAGGGTTTTATGCTTAGGAAAAGGATTATGGTATGGGTCAAGCCAGGGTCTAGGGGTTTAAGATGAACTCGCTCATGCGAGGTCACTTCTCTTCACTCCTCTTGAGGAATCAGAACATTTCACCCTAAAAGAACTTCAGAAGACCTCACATTGTACTTTTGGAAGAATTACAGCAAAATGAAAAAAAAAACTTTCTTACATATGCCGAAGAATAACTCCTCTAGAAAAAAATTTTATCATGGAAAAGCTTTTCCAGAGGAGATTGCTATCAATTTTAGTTCCAATAGAACAGAGCAGAGCAAAAAAGAAAGCTACTGTTCCAAACTCTTAGGTCATCTCCATGGTGCTGACTCATTCACTCCCCTCCCCACGCCCCATCCCGTTACATGCCAGGACCTGTGCTAACGTGTGGGTCAACAAAGGCAAGCCCTTTCTCGCCAGCTGTACCCCATCTGATGAAGGGAGACAAGCAATTATATATAGTACATGATAAAAGCTAGGATTGTTCTGGAAATACCCGGGGGAGGCATATCATCTCAGATTGGCATCTTTAAAGAAGTTATCCAGGATGGGGTGATGGGCATCAGATAAACAGAATGAAGTTGGGGTAAGGTGTGTAGCCCTGCAGTATTAAAGCCTCGCCTTAACTGAGATGGTGGTCTTGGAATTTCTGTTTCTCGCGCATTGTTCAACAAAGTTATCGGATGTTCTGAGAGAAGAATTTTTCAGACTGAGATGCGAGTATACAGATCCTAAATGTGGGAAAGGTGACTTCTGGATCTAGAAGGGACCTTCAAAATCATGTCCTGTACATACTGTTAAATTTGGGTACTGAAGCTGGAGGTGAGGGACCTGCCCAAGCTCAGTTGGTTGATAGCTATTAAGTTGTTCAAGACGAGAACCCAGGCTTTCTGGTTTGGAGTCTGTTGCTGGGTTGCCTTCCTTTGTCACCAGTTCTAATGACTTCGCCGTCCTGCTCTAGACTAAAATGCATTGAAAGGGAGAGCTGATGGCGAGGAAAATCTGAAGAAAAAAGATAGGCTGTTAGTTAAAGGTAGCCAAGAGTAAGGATGGAAACGAAACCAAAACTACCTCTGCAATTTTACTATCCAGGTGTCTGTCCACAGATGAGTGGTTAAAGAAAATGCACTCTATACAGGCAGTGGAATTCTACTCAGCCAGCAAGGACAAAATTATGTCATTTGCAGGAAAATGGATGGAACAAGAAAATATTACGCTAAATGAGATCAGCTAGTCTCAGAAAGTCAAGGGTTATATGTTGGTTTTTTTTTCGTATGTGTAAGCTAGAGAGAAAATAGTAAATATAATGGATTTTAAATAATATGAAGAGAGGCCTGTAGTGGAAAGGGGTTAGGGAAGGGAGTTTGGGAAGAAAAGAAGGAGATTGGGGAAAGAAACTGTTCAAATAATGCTGTGGCAATATGTAAAATTATTACTAACAATTCCACTAACATGTGTAGAGAGCAGAGGAAGGAGAAGGGCAGGACGTGGAGGGAAATACTCCAAGAACTGTGTGCATGTTTGTTTTTATCGTGTTGAACTTTACTGTGATGTATAATTGAAATGCACTAATAAAATAATTAAAAAAAATCTAGCTGGGCATGATGATGCACACCTAGAATCCCAATACTTGGGAGGTTGAGATAGGAGGATCTCAGGTTCGAGGCCAGTGTGCAGTAACTTAGTGAGACCCTGTTTCAAAAGAAAAAAATAAAATAAAATAGGGCTAGGGATATAGCTCAGAGGTAGAATAACTCTGGGTTCAATCCCCAGTAGTGCGCACACACACACACATACACACACATGATGCTAAAACAATCTCAAAAAGGCTAAATTAAGTTTAGAGTCCTTTGTTTAATAAAGCAAAGTTGCACGCAATATGGCTTGGAAATATTTAGTCTAAAAATGAGTAAAGTTGCAATGTGTAACTTTGTTTAAAAACAAAGCATTGAGTATGTACCTAACGAAATACATATAAGAGGGGAAGCCCTGTTTACCTGGAAAGGTATTTTATAAATGCATTTTCTTTAACAAGAACAGATAACCATGGTGTAGAAATGCAGTTGCTTGAGTAGTCTATATTATCAAAGAAGAAAATACGCTTTTGGTGTGTGACACACCTTACTGCACTTATAATTATTTTTCAGCTATTTCTAAATAATATCTATAATAATCATACCACTTTCTGACTATCAGTGTACTTGACCCAGATATAGCCCAGTGCTCAAGAATGGCATTAGAAACACAAAAACCATTATGCCCAGAGGCAGCCGTTAAAGGGAACATGGAACTGTTCCCTTCGAAGGCAAATCAATCATTCACTGCAAAGAGCATTGATGTTTAGCTGGGAAATTCTTTGAAGGACAAATACAACCCAAGATAGAAAAAATAAAATGGAAATATAATTGACCAAAAATTGATGTCAACTGAAAAACCTAGAGAGTCAAGTATGTTTAAAGGACCAGGGCATGAGGCAAACACCATGGAGGTGGTTAATAATTAATGTGGGAACTTGAAATTGTAGTTTACAAATAGAGTCATTCCTGGTGCATGCTCATGCGTGCACAAACTCACTCTCTCTTTCTCTCTCTCGGTCCCTTGCACACCAATAAAATCTCTAAAGGTGTATCTCAGGCATCATTATTTTTCATCAGCATTGTTATTGCTTGCACAGGCACACAGGGAGAAGTGTCATGGACTGACTGTGTCCCTACCAAATGTATCTGCAGAAATCCTACCCCCAGTGTGATGATATTAAGACGTGAGGCCCTTGGGATGTGATTAAGTTATGAGAGTGGAGTTTTCACAAATGGGATTAATGTCTTTATAAAAGAGGCTCTCCAGCCCTCTTTCTGCCATGTGAAGATACAAGAGTCCACGGTTGTCTGCAACTTGAAAGAGGGCCCTCACCAGATGTCGGCCATGCCAGCAGCCTGATCTCAGGCTTCCCAGCTCCCAGACTATGAGAAATAAATTTCTGTTGTTCATGAGCCACTGAGCCCATGCTACTTTGCTTTAGCTGCCCAAACTACCTAAGACAGGATAGTAGTTGGGAAAGTTGTTGGAGGGGCATCTCCAGGGCTGAATAGACATTATCCAGATGGGGAACACACCCTTGAGCAGGCAAGAACAATGCAAAATTAGAAAAGTCACACTGAGGTCTGGGGCCTGTGAAGCTGCAAGGGAGCAGAACATATTCTGGGTCTATAAAACTACAGGTGGAACTTCATCTGCGGATGTTAAAAAACCCTGAAAAAATTTTTTACGGATCTGTGTTCTCAATAAATCAGTCCAAATGACTGGATGGAAAATAGATATTGGGGTGATTTTAGTCTAGAGCTCTTATCAACTGTGAATTTCTTGACTATCTACACCTGTTTTGAGCTTTTTGCCATTTATGATCCATGGCCAGCCATCTTCCACTTTTGGATGACTCACAGTAAGAGGAGAAAGGTCAGCAGGCTCAGTTGCCTGGTAACAGAATGACCTTAGCCAGACGCTGTGGCTGGAGGCCCCTCTTGCAGCCAGGTATCATGAGCAGGCTATTGAGAGTCCTGAGCTTCATTCCCCATGCCTCTGGAAGACGAGTCTTCCTCTTTCCATGTGGCTGTGGCTCTTTCCTCCAGTCCTTTGCTACTCCAGGTGTGGTCCCCTGGAAGAACAGCAACAGAATCACGTAGGAATTGTACTGAAGTGCAGAAGCTAAGACCCCATCTCATACCCAATGAGTCAGAAACTGCATTTTAACAGTTTCCCCCAGGAAATTTTTATCCATGTGAAATTTTGAGAAACACTACTCTAAAACAATGTTTTTCAAACTTTTTAGATGAGACCCTCCCAAATGGCAAGAAAGAGATTTTACACACACCAACTGAAGCAAACTTTCTAGGAGGCAAAACATATTCAGTCCATTCTCTATTCTAAAAAATATCCCAGCCAGTACTCTTGACATTGATTTCATAATTCACTAATAGTTAATAACATGTGGTTTCTGCTCACACAAAACCAGTGATATAACCTGAGAATGGATTACTGAAAAAAATTTCCCAATTTGCAGGAAAAATAAGTTAAATGGGAAACGATTTGCCAATCTAAAAGTTTTTTTTCCAAGGTATTTTTTGAAAATATGGTTTTGCTACTAATTGATTGCTAGCAACTAAGTACCAGGAAGTATAATAAACAATAAAGGAAAGGGAGATAAATATTCGCTTAGCTTAATAATGAAAAATTAGTGACATGATTTAAGTTGAAATTTTGTGTATCATAAGTTGGTATTTCTTGATATGGGATATGTCTTGATAGGAGAAATAGTTTGGTCTTATGCTATCATGAAGTGCATTAACATTTAATACTGTCTGATTAGGGTTAAGAATCATTGCTCTGGAAAAGTATTTATCAAATCGTTTTTGACAATAGTGCAGATTGGCCGGGCAAAAGACCACACAGCCCACTTATCCTATCCATTCTCATTCTACAGAGGGAAGAGAATATAGTAATAAGATGGAACGTGCCACTGTATAAGCACATTTTTGTGGTTTGCTTTAGCAAAGTGGTAAGAGATGACTCGTATCTGAATCACAGCATATACATGCCTTAAAGTCTAGTGATTGCGAAATTACCATCCTGAATTGCTGTTGATGGAAACATATATCACTATACACTCAGGGTTAACCAAATAATCCACAACAAAGTCCAATGTAAATGAAAAAGCTAAGCCAAAAGTAATTCATAAGTAGAAGGCATTTGGAAACCATGACCACGTTAAGACCACATTTATATGATGAAGCGTGCTTCCTGAAAATGCAGGAATTCCACAAGTTGTGCTCAATTAGACTTGTGCAACCTTGCCAGAATTACGTGGGAATGTTGGACCCTGGATTGAAGTCCTGAGTAGGCTCTATCAAAGCAAGAGTTTAGTTGTGCACACACATTTTAGTAACTTTAAAAGATCCATCTAGTAGGCTTCCAATATGTAGCCTTTGAATGTCTGTAAAAATGACAGTATATGAATTATGAATCCTTTATTTGGAAGAACCAAAGAAAGAATGTGCATTGTCAGGTGGCCCAATGTGCAGTATAAACCATATTTTAATAACCACTGCTAGAGAATCATTAACTGAACTATCTAGTGATGACATTGAAATTCTTTGGATTTTAAAGGCAATAGTTCATTTGGGTTTTTACAATTTTTTATTTTCTGATTTCTATCAATATCTTTTTTTTTTTCTTTTTGTGGTCTTGGGAATTGAACTCAGGGCCTCCCACATGCTAGGCAAGCATGCTTTACCACTGAGCTACATCCCCAGGCCTGTTTTCTGATTTCTGGAGAATGCAGGTAAACCCACCAAGATCTGCCTGGGATCCCAGCCTAGGTAATTCTACCCAGTTCCACACTCTTGGGGACAGCTAAGGTTAGGGATAGCTGAAAGGATTCCTCTTAGAAGCTGAGTCTGATTGGTAAGGGATGCCTGTGTGGTTGCACTGAACCCAGAAAAGTTGTTCTGATTGACTAAGGATGTTAACCCTAGGCACTGGACAGTGCAAGGGGACCACGTGCCTTGGTTTGCGCTTTTCTATCTTCTCTTCTCTCCTAAGCCAAAGGAAGGATGTCGGTTCTTCGTTATCCCATAAACCTACGCTGAGGTGTTCTTCTGGGATATTATTGATCCCCAATACACAGACATACAGCTAAGGTTGCCAGATAAAATATAGGGAAGATAAAATATATGTTGCCAGATAAAATATAGGGTATCCAATTACATTTGAGTTTCAGATAAACAATATTATATAAGTATATCGAATTGTATATCAATATTGTATATCAAATACATTTTGGTACAAGTATATTCTAAATATTATGTGGAACAAACTTATTACAACAAAGACATGTTGGTGTATGTCCCAAACATTGCATGGGACCCTACTTATACAAAGATATTGTTTACCTGAAATTCAAATTTAATTAGATGCCCTATATTTTTATTTGCTAAATTTGGCACCTTAAATTCAGCATTTAGGACGGTTGATAGTGTTCAGTTTCTGGGTTTCTGTGTCACCTCCCTCCAGCCTCAGGGGGTGGGGGAATGACACTGAGCACTAGAATAGCTTTGTGTATCCCAGAGTGACCCAAGGTAAATATGCAAACTAATCCTGAGTTACAGAAGTTTGATAAATCCAAGGAATGTAGAAAAGGGGAGTGGAGGGAGAGATTTAGAGGATTAGGATTCCTGGAATGTAGGAGTCAGAAAGGCTCAATATTGTAGGTTGTGATTAAACTGTCCAGAGAAGCCTGAGGTAGGTAAGAGCAGTCCTATTAAAGTTACTTACAAAAAGGAATTAAAGATAGAAGAGGAGAGCAGTATTGGTTCCTTTAAATCTGCAACTTCGTCCACATTAGGGGTTTATTAACGGAGTTCCCTTAACCACTGGTACTTTCTAGGGCTCAGCCTTATACCCGACATGGAATGGAGATTGTAATTCAATGTGTGACTTTGAAAACTGGTGATGATGGTTATGGAGTCCTGTTGAAGCATTCCAAAATGTTTCTTAACCCTTGAGAAAAGAAAGGTAGGGAGAAAAATATATTTAAACAGAGTGCCAGGAATGAGTCTTTGTGCTTTTTTAATGTTTTCTCCTTTCTCTATCTCTGTCTCTGTCTCTCTCTCTGGTTTCTAGGAGTAAAATCTGTTGATGTTTGATTCAAATGAAATGTGTGTGTGTGTTGTGTGTGTATGTGTGTGTGTGTAGTTTAATTCAAAAACCATGGCCATTTTTGTCAATAATTCAGATGCATCCTAAACTTTGTAAACTGAAAAACAGATGAAACTTGTGACCAGCCATAGAATGATTTACAATTAGCTAAAACTAATTTCCCCGGTGGTTTCACTAGCTTTCCTGTATGTTGAAGTTACAGGGCAGCAGGGCACATCTTCATCCTGTTGGTAAATTGCAGGAGATCAGCAAGGTGTTTGATGAGGATGGATTGGAGCTGCGATTGAGTTCCATCTTAGCCATCTGAACTTGCAGTGCATGACTTAGAGCTTCTTAGAAAATTCAGCACAGACCTTCCTTTTCTTTACCAGCACGTTTTATTAGGCACTGAAATGACTGCAAAGTGCCCAACAACTGCAAATGAAATAGAATTAAAGAATATTCATTGTACAATTTTCACATGCAGTCTACATGTTCAGCAATTTAAGAGGAAAAGCACTCCCCTCCACGTTCCCTGAATGATGTTCCCTGGCAAATTGGTTAGATTATCTCTCCTCCTATTCTCTCTACACTGGTCATCTCTGCATTCCTTACTGCAGGGCCCCCAGGAAGAAGAAGGCAGGGGAAATAGCTTATATGTGAGGCAGCAGGAATCCCTTGAGTGACTTTTCCTTTGCAAGAAGCTTCCTCCTTCGGCTGGTTATAAACAGCCTTCCCTGTGATTTTGCAGCACAGATATGGTGATCGCTCCTGCCAGCTCAAAGCACAGCCAGGTGCTCAGCCTCTGTTGCAGTGAGCTAGTTTCTCTGCAGGCTGAATATTCACTGTCAATATACAATCAGCATTCTGTCTTCATCGGGGAGCCAGAAAGCTGACTGTCACTCACACACAGCCTTCCCTACTCTGTCTTGCGGGTAGCAAGACTATCACACGAGTGTGAAATGCTGGTTTCTGCTTCAGCATTGTTTTCTCCTGCTAAAGCAGTAGGGGTGACACTGAAAGAGGGAGGAAGCCCATGCAGGGTGGTACACGATGACTTTGGCCCAAGGATCATGCACGTTATGGCAGAGGGAATTTCTCTTTCCCATGATGAGCAAGGGGAAGTCTCACCCTCTTCATATTACCTCTTTTTTTTCATGTAATTGTTGAATTTTTAGCATAGTGGAAAAAATACGGTGGTAGATGTGATTCTGGATGGAGAAAAATGCCAAGCCTATTCAGGTACATACATAATGAATGGGTTACAGTTATTTCTTATTCTAGAGTTCAAAACAAATATTAGGGCAGCTATCCCATAGGCACAATTACTAAGTTCTGGATGGCACACTTGGGCAAGCGGTGCAGAATTTAGATCAGTGAATAGCCGAGCAAATGTTCTGCCTTAATAATTATGTACTTGATTTATAAAGTGCATTTATAATTTATGACTAATGACAGTGTTGGTGATATCAAAATTAACCCTGCCTCATATTTCTGCATGACTGCATCCCAATCTAAATGTATGCCAGATTCACTTCATTTCATATGTTTTATATAATAAAAAATCTGTACTTGTTGAATTTTAATAAATCAAACTACATTTTGACCCTATAATGGTGAAACATGTATACAAAGGTTGATATTTATTTAGTGGTTACTATGTGCTGGACATAATTGAAAATACTTTGTATGACTTTCCTAATTTTAATCCTCACAACTACCCCATGATTCAGGTACTATAAAAATCACCACAAGATGCATATAGAAATTGGTCCAGAGAGGTTCTATAACTTACCCTAGGGATTAATGATGAAATTTGGATTTCAACTCAGGCAGCCTGACATAGGTAATAACCCCCGATACAGTCACTGGACCAGATCAGTTACTTTGCAAGAGCAGAAAAAACAGCCTCTCAATACAAGGTGCACAGCTGTCAATCTGGCGAGCACATTTATTTTTTCCATCTCCATCAGGATGTAGGATTAGAAGCAATTTGCATTCATATAAGACAAACAATAATCTACATTTATTGTCTTTTCTCTGGACTAGTTAGCTTTCCCAGCTTCTGTCATAATATAGACCAAAGAGACCTGGACTAGGACATTCTACAGAACCTTGGTCCACTGTATTGATGAGTTCACATTAATTGGAGTGATTAATCAATAAAGGGCCAGTACTTGGAGTCCTTAGTAAAACGCATGTGGTCCAGAGGATGGGAGAGAAACTTGACCGTAAAGTTTCAAGACCCTGCCTCATCCATGAAGTTTTAGTGATCTAAAGATCTAGAGTGTGCTGTGAAATGCCCTCCAAAGGAAAGAAGGCAATACTGCATCTCTCATCTCCTACCCTGAGAAAGAAGTAGAATACTTTAGGTATCCTTAGGGGGATATGCTGCTCTGATTCATTTACTGGGTGAAGTGGAAGACTGGCAGCTTTGAGCGGGGGGCCAGAGCAGGAAAAGGCCCTTCAGTAAGTCCAGGTTGTTGTGCAAGCAGCCCTGCCACTTGGGCTGTACAATTCGACAGACCCCATGACACTAGAGTGAAAAAGACACATGGAGTTGTAGGCTACAGCCAGCACACACGACAATAAGCAGAGTTTATTGCAAAACCCAGTAGAGGAATCACAACAAAGACACAGAGTCTAGATTCAGGCCATGGTATCTGCAGAAGATGATGGCGCTCTGTCCACGGCACTGGGTGTCATCTCACCACTGGGCTCAGGCAGGGACATCAGGTGGCTCTGTGGTCAGGATACATCACAATCTAGGTTCTTTCAGAACCACCAAGTCATACGATTTGGGGGAGGGGCTCAGCTGTAGTTCACCAAAATATGATAGTGCTGCCTGGTTGGGTATAGAAGGGCCAGAGGGCAAGACAAGCTGCAGGAAAGGCTGCATGGTTCCCTTCCACCCACAGTGATGCCCTACGCTTCTGCCTCACCCTGCACCTAGGGTAGCCTGAGAAGTCGCTGTGGCTACTGATGCCATCTCTAAACCATGCTGGGCTTACAGATGGTCTCCTTGGTTGGTGGGTATAAGCTGAACATGGACTGGACTGGACTGTAGTCTCACTGAAGGGTGGTTCTGAAAGACAGTGGTGAGGGTGAATTCTCCTAATGGCAAGAAAAATAAATGAGTTATATTAGGAATAGGCATGGTTTTGCTCTCTACTTGGGGGTTTTACTGTTTGTCCTTATTGTTGCTTTTGTTAATGAAATTGTTAACTATAGCCAGCACACGAGATAATAAAATGTATCATTTGCAATATATATTTAACATTAGATCCTTGAAATTCATCATTGAGTACATAAGCCACAGGGATGAATATTTGCTACATTGTCTTCACAACTGATCAACTTAGGTTGTTTATATATATAAACAACATACATACATATAAATATATTTAATATATAAAAATACATTGTCTATACCCAAACAGTACATATTTATGTGATACATAAACATATTGTTTATAAGGAATATATATACATAAAATATATATTACATTGAAATATATAATAATATGTATTGTTTGTGTATAAACAATATGTATTTATACATATTATACATATAAACAACCTGTCAGTCAGTTTACATACATACACATATATGTATATGTATATATAAATTTATGAACATCTTCTTTAGAATCCATAAGAATCTATCTGTAAGGTTCACATCCTTCAATGATTCACTGTAGTCAACACTTGTAAGTACATATTTAATTCTTTCTTAGTTATCAAATTTCATGAATGAAGCTGGTATTAGCTATGAAAGGGCTACCAAAGAGAGGAAGCAAGGTAAATCCAAGGATTCAACTGTACCTTCTCTCTTTCCATCTGTCCCCAAGACAAATAAGGAAAGTGCCAAGTGGATTTGTGGTAATAACCGTTTGACTTTATCACTGGAAGAAGTACTAAACGGTAGTCTTCATAAATGGCTAGTGTTAAGAAAATCCATGCAACACTAACAATGATGGGTACCGCGCTGTAACTCTTCAATTACCCAAGACACACAGCTGTGGCTTCTGTGGGCACAGGAAGGGAACACTCTTCATTCTGCTGGTGAGACTAAATTGGCAATTTTATAATTTGGGACACGAGCCTTAAAATATGCATTTCCTTTTTGACTTATTAATTTCAAGTTCAGGGATTTATCGTAAAGACATCATCAGGGATGAGGCAAAGGTTTATGTACAAAAATGATTGTTGAGCCGGGCGTGGTGGCGCACGCTTGTAATCCCAGTACTTTGGGAGGCGGAGACCGGAGGATCCAGGTTCGCGGCCAGCCTCAGTTCTCTCTCTCTCTCTCTCTCTCTCTCTCTACTTAATGAGGCCCTCCACAACTTCATGAGACCCAGTTTCAAAATAAAGTATAAAAAAAATAGGGCCGGAGGTGTAGCGCAGAGGTAGAATGCCCCTGGGTTCAATCCCCGGTACCGCAAAAACAAAAAAATGATTGTTGAATATTTATTTATAACACTGGAGAATTAGAATCAACCCAAATGTTTAATGTTAGAGTCAGGACTAGTCAAACTATGTCATGGCTATACTATGGAATAATGGGCATTAATTCACATTTGTGAACAACATTTAATGCCATGTGTGTATGGTGCAATATTAAATGAAAAGTACTATATTTACAGAATAATACAAGTTTTGTAAGAGAGGACTAACCTTCATAGGTGTTAAAAAAAAGTTCCCTGAAAATACTTTGATCTTGGACTTCCAGCCTCCACAACCATGAGACAACACATTTCTATTGTTCAAACAAAACATGAAATACAACAACAAAACTCCAGGAGGGAAATGTACCAAAATGTGAACAATGGGTAGCAGAGTTATGGAGAGTTTTAATTTTTTTCTTTGTAATTTCTTTACCTTCAGACTCTTCTACAGCGGTTATTAGTTGCAATTATCAAGGGACAACAGATGAACACTTCTATAAGGAATGTTTCTGGTGACAGAATCAGTGTCTTTATGTGGTGAGGAAGAAATCATTCCACATGCACAAAGCGCCACGCCATGAGGAACACATCTGAGATTCATCTCAATTAATTGTTCAATTTTCTCTGTCCTGGTTTTTATTTTTTTGGCATGCACATATTGTAGGTACAGTATTAAAGTTTAATCTTTTTCTTTGCAGAATACCAATGGAAATTGTTCTTCCTTGATGATTAGTTACTAAAATGCTTATGACTTTGCATAATTTGGAAAACTCTTTCTCTTCTTGGAAAGAGCACACATGTTAAGCCTTAAGCAAAGTACAGAAGTCTGAGGCTCATAGCCTTGCTCAAAGGCTGTGACATGAATTTTGACTTCGACTCAGGAGGATATTTATGAGAAAAGAATTGAACTGGGTGGAAGAAGAAAATGTCCACTTCCAGAAAAACAATAGCGAGCTCATGGTTTCTGTGTCTACTGAGCTAGAAAATGAATTATTAGTTGTCATGAACAGCGCCCATGCAGCAGTGAGTGCCGGGCAAGGTGGCAGTGATTAGCATTTATTTGAGGAAATGTCTTTCTTTATCTGATTCCGCATCCCCCTTTCATTTTAATCCACTTCTTCAGTACAGCTACTATAGCAAGATATGGAAAACAATAATAAATAATAATAATAAATAATAATATGGAAAACAATAATAAATAATAAAATGCTGCAAATTTCATTTTACACAGACACAGGCATCTTTGTTTATTGCGTCACTATAGCAAAACACCAACCCTAGCTAGGTAATTAATAATGAAGAGAAATTATGTTCTCATGGTTCTGGGGGCTGGGAAGCCCATGACCAAGCCTCTGGCAGTTTCAGCTGTCTGATAGGGCTGCTCTCGGCTTCCAGAATGGCACCTTATTGCCACACCCTCTGGAGGGGAGGGACACTGTGTCCTAAGGCTCAGGCAGGGTGCAAGTCAGCCATATGCCAAATGAAGCCTCTTTTTCTAAGGGCCTTAATCACATTCATGAGGGAGAAGCCCTCGGGCCTAATCACCTCTTAAAAGCCCCACTTCTTAATACTATCACTTTGACAACACCTGCATTTTGGAGGGGACACATTGAAGCCATAGCAACAGCAAAAATATTGTTTCCCCCGTCCCTCCACCAGCCCGTTCTTTCTTCCTTCCCTTCTCTTTTCTTCCCTTCTCTCTCTCTCTCTCTCTCTCTCTCCTTTTTCTGTTTTCCGATTTGTGTTGTTACATAAGGCTTGATCCTGCTTATTCTTTTAGATGTAAGAATTTACAAAATCTTTATTTTAAAAAACAATATGTTAACATGCATAAGATATAAGTGCTATGCTATGAGCATGTTTCATATTTTTCTGGGATTTAACTTGTGTGTCATTTTTTTGTTGGACAAGGATACCCACAAAAAGAGTGCCTTTCCTAATTTTTAGAGACTTTGAGATGCCTTATGGCTGTTTTTGAATGATACACACACTGTGAACTCACAACAGAGGAAAGCCTTTTTTCTTGTTTCTTTCAATAATTTTACCAAACATCTGCTAAGATCTCCCAGGGGTATATTTTGCACAGGACTGAAAAATGACTGCTGGTGATGTTAAGAGCCTGCTACTCTCAGAATACGTAACACAGATAATATGCATGACGGTTTAATACATCCATGAATGGATATTCTGTGGAGATTGCAGACCAGCTGTTCCCTCCTGAAGCAAGTCAGAGGAACAGGGGCTGCAGCTAGAGGGGCTCGGCTTCCATGTGAGTGACTGCAAGAAAGTGCTGGAAGGTTTCTGCGTCCCCTATTGAGATCCTCTCTCAGAACTTTGAATGTTGTCAGCTCTGGCCTGTGATTCCCAAATCTTGTAAGTTACACACACACACACACACACACACACACACACACACACAATCAACTTGAATTTTAAACTTAGATGGAAGTCATTTCATTCACTGGAACAAGTTTCCAATCAGTGCTGAAAATGAGAAGGAAAAGTCTATTTACCTAAAACTTCTGAAGTTAAATAAACCCCATTTACTTTCTCTTCCACAACCTCAACCTAGCTAAAGCGGAGTCTCCTCAGATTGTGGGCACCACTTCAAGTCTTGTGCCAACCCTATGTCATTACCGCTGCCCACCAGGACTTCTCAGCAAACCCCCAGCTTATAACCAAACTAGCCAGTCCGTCCCGCCACGAGACTGCGAAGAAACAGCAGTTCCTTCAATTATGAATGCTCTGCTGATGTCAACCACTTTCTGGTTTAGTTTCTAATTTGGTCTTCCCAATGATCTAATAAAGCAGGCATTATTATCCTATTTTCCAATGAGATAAGTAAGGATGTTGGGATGACCTGTCCAAAATTATGCACTTCTTGAGTCGACAAGTCAGGGTAAAACTCAAAGTCCTTTGAATCCCAGTTAAGGAATCTCTGTATTGTAGCTCAGTACTTTTATTCACTTATCCATTCCCTTTCCCTCCCAAGGTTGTTCCTCTGTCTAACAGTGTGGCTGCTTTGTCTGGGATACACTTGGATCTCTTCTCTTCTAAAAAACTGCAGTCTGGAACTTTCCAGAAAGTCTCCCAGGAGGCTGAGTGTTCCTGCCTGTTTCTTCACTGTAAGCATTGACTGTTCAGCCTTTTCACTGGCCAACTGTGTGACCTCAGCAAGTCATTCAACATCTATTTGTCTCAGTTTCCTCATCTGTAGAAATAGAAATATTAATAGCACCTATCTCAAAGGCTGTTGTGGGGGAAATTGAATTAAATTCTGCAAAAGGTTTGGAACAAACTATGCTTGGCACAAAATAGATGGAGTAAAAACTTTGGTTGATAGTACAAACTTACTATTAACTCTGGACACCAGGCGTGGCTCTCCTATGTGATAATAGAAGAGTTAACCAGCTCAATAACAACCATCTACAAATGTGCATCTCTTCAAGGTACTGGAAGAATATAGAATGGATAAAACTAGCACCTGCCTTCAGGAGGCTTATCGTTCAGTGGGAGAGTGAGAACACACACACACACACACACACACACACACACACACACACTTCCACACTTCCACAGTCAAGACACAACAAATACTCTCAGGACACAACAAATACTCTAAGAGTAGTACACAAAGGAAAAAGATATTCCCAATAGCTAGAAGGATCTGACAATTTCTAGTTTGAATGTCTTATCTGCCTTCAGCCTCCAAGAAGCCTGGTTCAGTGGCTGACACAAAAAGGTGCTCAGTGGAGTATATGGAGGAACTGAGCGAGGCACATGGAGGTCAGAGTTTCAGGAAAGCTTCCTGGGAGAAGAAACAGCAATGCTACCCAGGAAGGCATGAAAAAGATCCACTTAAGAAGTTCACAGTGGTGGCGTGGAATGGTCCACTCCTGTAATTCCAGTACTTAGGAGGCTGAGACAGGAGGATGACAGGATGAAGGCCAGCCTCAGCAACTTAGTGAGATTCCCAGCAACCTAGTGAGATGCTGTTTTGGAAAACAAAATAAATAAATAAAGGGATGGGGGTGTAGCACAGAAGTAGAATACTCCTGGGTTCAATCCTCAGACCCGCCACCCCCGCCACACACAGAAGTTTATGGTGGTGAATTCATGAGTTGGGAGTCAACGAATAAGAAAAATTGTCAGTGTAGATTGAGTTCTAGGTATTGGATGTCCTTGATTGACTTTCTGCAGACTTAAGCTTCATGTGGGACCCAGTGGAGGTAAGCGGGACATTGGATGGTTCAGAAAGGATGTGACCTGAGAGGACTGTGCTTTTTATGACTTTGAGAATTGTTGGGACTGATGGTCTGGTATCTAAATCTTAACAAGACCATAGCTACTCCTCTTATAAAGCTGCCAAATGTAACTCTTATATTTGGGATTAAAAGCAAAGAAAAGCAAAATAGTATTTTTATTAGCTAAACTTTCTGTCTTCAACTCCCAATGCCAAGAACTTTACTAGGATGGACTTGGAACATGGCAGGCAGACCTGAAGCCTCGGGTACCTCTTTTCTGTCTCTGAGCCTTGTCCCTGACAAGGAAAGGCAACAGCTTTTGAGACTAGTGGGCTAAAATATGCATGAAAGAGAGGAACAAGACAACTGGGTGACTCGATCTCTCAATGTGGGGAAAGGCCTGGGCTACTTTGCCATTCCTGGTCTTTAAAAGGAGAAAGCAAAAGAAGGAGCCATACCTGCGGGTGTGATGACTAATCTACAGTGACCTTACTTTCTAGTAAATGTGGCCCAGGCACATGATTGGAATTTGACTCATGGAAAGACTGTTCCACCTCCTCCAGGGAAAAATAGAAGGTGCAGGGGAAAGTAGACGTTTATCTTTCCAGAGACCTACCTGGGAGATGGATGAAAAAGGGGCGAGGTCAGTGTTCATGTGACTGGAAGGAGGGTTTGATATCGAAGATATTGAAGAGTCTGACCTAGTATTGGGGCAAGAGCTGTACAGGGTCTAAAGATGCTAATTGGTTTCCCATCTCCTGTCAATGGGAGGATGGTGCTACCATGGACCATTGACTGGGATGCTAAACAAAGAAGGGACCCTATTTCTGTTCTTTTCAGTTTTAGTGTGCCCTTTAAACAAAATACAACTGCTAGTCTCCTGAGGCCACTTTGAGGTTAAGCAAAACTATGAATTAATTAATAAGTAATGTATAGTGTTAAGGAAAAGGGAACTTTTTGGAGACCACCTTTTATATTTTCCTAGCAAATAAAGAACAGGAAGCTAGAATTTTTTGGGATACAGACAGACTCAGAGTTCTGAGACAAATGAATGCATCTTTAGCATACGTTCTGGGTTTCAAAGGATGTTGAAACATGTCCCAGTCTTGCCAAAAACTTTTGGAAGGAGTTTGTCAAAAAGGAAAAAAATGTGAAAAAGGATAGTTATAGAAGTTACTTTCTAGCCGGGCATGGTGGCGCATGCTTGTAATCCCAGTACTTTGGGAGGCAGAGACCGGAGGATCCGGGTTCGCGGCCAGCCTCAGCTCTCTCTCTCTCTCTCTCTCTCCTTAGTGAGGCCTTCCGCAACTTCGTGAAACCCGGTTTCAAAATAAAGTATAAAAAATAGGGCCAGGGTGTAGCGCGGAAGTAGAATGCCCCTGGATTCAGTCCCCGGTACCGCAAAAAAAAAAAAAAAAAAAAAGTTACTTTCTGGGAGGGTTAATTTTATGTGTCAACTTGACTGAGCCACAAGCTGCCCAGATTAAACATTCTTTCTGCATGTGTCTGTGAGGGTGTTTCCAGATGAGATTAGCATTTTAAGTTTGAACTGGGGACTCAGTAAAATAGATTTCCCTTCCCAGGGTGGGTGAGTGTCATCCAATCCATTGAGGACCTGAATAGAACAAAAAGAGGAGAAGGGGAGAGGCAGGCTTCCTGCCTGCCTATTTGAGCTGGGACATCAGTCTTCTCCTGCCCTCAGACTGGGGTTGACAACATTAGCCCCTTATTTCTCAGGTCTTTGGACTCACCTGGATCTCCAGCCTACAGACTGTGTAACTCCTCAGCTCTGTAATCACAGGAGCCAATTCTTCATAATCAATCTCTCTCTCTCTCTCTCTCTCTCTCTGCCTCACTTTCTCTCTCTCTCTCTCTCTCTCCACATACATATTCTTTCTTCACATACATATATGTTATGTTTCTTTGGAGAATGCTGACTAATATACTCTTTTATCAACATTTTCTTTTTCGTTTTTAGACATAAAAGTTTATTTTATGCTAGGAAGGAAGAGAGGGTAGCAAAGCTCCCACACCAGAGAGGGGACCTGGAAGGGGGTTGCCCTCTTAGCAACATTTTCATAGTTAATTAGAGGCCTTTGTTTTTTGGTTTGTTTAAACCCAAAAGTTAAGTATCAGAGAGAAAACATTCCTCCTTAACATAAAAATATATATTTAAGGAAAAATAGGAGGAAAGGAATAGAATGAGCATTCTGGGCTCATGAAGGAAGATACAGGTCTGTATCTTACTATTTACTCTGGATTCAGTGACTGGAATAACAGCACTGAAATGCAGCTGATATTCCAAGTTAATAGTTTAGGAAGATAGAAAAACTGGACTGGAGAGAAGGGATTACTAACAAATCATGTAATTCAAAAGGACATTTGCTGTTAAGAGGGGTCAGATTGATGAATAGATCATAAGGCCTAAGAGCCAGAGACTTGGGCAATAGTAAAGGCAGGCGCAGGTAGAGGTCGAGTTCAGGGTGATCGTTTGAGTAAGGGGGAGGTAGCAGTGAGGCTGGGGTCCCTAGGGAAAAATTACAAGAACCCAACATAGAATCAGGAAGGAAGGTTTTATAAGTAATTATTTGATTTTTATTATGATAATAGGTAGCATTCAGGGTGAGCAGTCTTTAGCCTTTATAAAGCAACAAGTAAGCTCTCTGTGTTGGCATATGGAATAATCCTACAGAATAAAACAAAACTAGTGCAGTGCACTGCGAGACAGGATGCTGGCAATTACGCGAATAAAAAGTGTACAGTTTGGTACAGTTAGAACTTGAAGGATCTCTAGGAATTTTTCATAGTGCTTTTGTGATATGTGTAATGGTAGTGGTGATGAGAAACTGGGAAAAAAGGGGATTGAAGGAAGACTTTCACTTACATCCATAAATTGACATATTACTCATAGAAAAAAATCGGAGATCTATATTCTAAGAAGAAGATATTGCTTGGAGATTCCATGTACACGCAAGTCGGGTATGTGTCCTGGAAAGGATAGGGAATGTGATGAGCAGGTATCTCATGTCATAGAAGGAAACATTTCATTTGAACTAGTTGTTTCAAATATACATCATTCACAATTTGTGTTTAATTTATAAGTTAAAATTTTAACCCACAATTAAAATATGTGAGATGAGTCTGGAATAGGGACATATTCCCTTGGAGAATTGAAATACATTAAAATCCACCTACTTTGGGGGTGACATGGATCTTTGACTCTTGTTACATGTAGCAGAGTAGTTGAAATTCAGGAGTTAACGGGAGATGAACTAGTTTCATGGATGTGAAGCCATGAGATACATTCCATGTGATCATAGCTTTGTGATAGGACTCTTTCTATTTATGTATCTTTTAGTTGCATCAGCACCCACAAAGTTAATGCACTAACTTAAGCAAACCAAGGAAACCAAAATGGGAAGACAGGACAAAAATGGTGAGAAACATTTGTTTTTCCCAGATCTGCTCAGGACTAGTTTTATCTGAAATGACTTTTACAAAAAAAAAAAAAATCACAGAAGCATACAAAACCAATTCTTTGTTCTTTAAAAACCTTTCTTCTAAGCCGGGTGTGGTGGCACACAGGCTTGTAATCCCAGTATTTGGGAGGCTGAGACCGGAGGATTCGGGTTTGCAGCAAGCTTCAGCTACTTAATGAGGCCCTCCGCAACTTTGTGAGACCCGGTTTCAAAATAAACTATAAAAAATAGGGCTGGGGGTGGAGCTCGGAGGTAGAACGCCCCTGGGTTCAATCTCCGGTACCACAAAAAAAAAAAAAAAAACTTTCTTCTAGCCAGGCATGCTAGTGCATGCCTGTAATTCCAGAACTTGGGAGGTTGAGACAGGAGGATTGCAGGTTTGAGGACAGATTCAGCAATTTAGTGACACTCTCAGCAACTTAGTGAGGCCCTGTTTTTAAAAAAAATAGGTCTGGGGGTGTATCTCAGAGGTAGAATGCCCCTGAATCCAATTTCAGTACCACAAAAAACAAACAAGCAAACAAACAAATAACCCCCAAACTTTCTCCTGCCTGTAGCTCTCACTGATGTAAGTGGGGACGAGAACAGGAAGAGATTTTCTAGTGACGGTGTGCAGTATTATTATGAATGGGATCCCGTTCACAATGACTAAAGGATTGGTTTGTGTAAGTCATAGAAATAGCTTTGGATATAAAAAAAAAAACCTCTTGGGTTCAACATGTTGGAAGAATTAGGGGTTTCTACTTTTTTTGGGGGGGTACTGGGGATTGAACCCAGGGGCATTCTGCCTCCGAGCTACACCCCCAGCCCTATTTTTTATTCTTTATTTTGAAACAGGGTCTCACTAAGTTGCAGAGGGCCTCACTAAGTAGCTGAGGCTGGCTGCGAACTTGTAATCCTCCTGTCTCAGCCTCCCAAGTACTGGGATTACAAGCGTGCACCACCATGCCCGGTTCTGTTTCTACTTCTATTGATTTATATTCAGGTGTTACTGTGTCAGGTCAATACTGACGTTAGGGTAAACCAATACATTTCAGTAGTGCGAAAGGAAAAACTTTGGTTAAGTAATTATAAAGAAAATATTAAAACAAAGATTTTTTTAATTTAATTCTTATTCTGGCATTTCCTCACTCAATTTCCATCCTCTACAAGCTCAGCGCTTTAGTTCAAACCATCTTACAAAATGGGGACACCACCAGTATTTCCCGATGTCCCTAGAAACAAAGAGGTGTGATTGCAGTCACTCTGCAGGGATAAATACTAGAACTTTAGAAAAATTATTCATGTCAATGTAAAAACATTTTCATTGGATTTATTGACAATTCTAGTATTTTTCCTTTTTTTTTTTTTTTTTTTT
>PVJS01022898.1:0-30113 GCA_004027185.1 Glis glis | reverse complement strand
TCAGCCTCCTAAATACTGGGATTATAGGTGTGTACCACTACGTCCAGCTTGGAACTCAGTATTTCTTGTTGTTGGTTTTTTTTTTTTTTTTTTTTGGTGCTGGGGATTGAACCCAGGGGCATTCTACCTCCGAGCTACACCCCTGGCCCTATTTTTTATTCTTTATTTTGAAACAGGGTCTCACTAAGTTGCAGAGGGCCTCACTGAGTAGCTGAGGCTGGCCGTGAACCTGTGATCCTCCTGTCTCAGTCTCCCAAGTACTGGGATTACAAGCATGCACCACCATGCCCGGCGGAACCCAGGATTTCTTTCTTTTTTTTTTTTTTTTTGCAGTACTGGGGATTGAACCCAGGGGCATTCTACCTCTGAGCTCTATCCCCAGCCCTATTTTTTGTTGTCGTTGTTCTTTATTTTGAAACAGGTCTCACTAATTTCTGATATAAGTCTAGGTCTACTTACTTCATTCTTCGATACATGCAAAGTCCCTGTGGCTTGGATTCCCAAGCACCACACTGAGATGAAATGCAATTTCTTAGCACAAGGAGCCAGGCGGTGAATGGGCCATCGCCAAGAACTTTATATTTATTTTGCAAAGGCAGCGGTCAGCAGAAAGAGATGAGAGATGGAGTACCATAGAAGGGAGAAGAGGTTGCTATCCAGAAGCTAGGAACTAGATCTGTTTCTCCACCCTAGACAATAGGAACCCGAGTCCAGATTTCATTAGCAAGAATTGCTCTCCGCACTTGGCTGCTTGGGGAGGGAGGAAGAGAAGGAAGAGCAAAAAAAAAAAAAAAAAAGCATGTGGGAGCTTAAAAAATGGTGGGCTGTATGTAAATGGCTTTTATTATAAGTGCTAGGTTGAACTGGAAGACTTGAGCTGTGTAAAATGTCCCTCACTCTTATCACGGTTCATGGAGATTACCTTTCAACGCGAGTTTCATTTTCATTTCTTGCCAACACTTAGAGGAGTGAGCGAGGCAGCGACGCCTTTATTTCCTAATCCGCGCCGGCAACTTGCTTCTTCCTCTGTGTTTTGTGTCATTCTGCATGATATTGTAGCGAGGCAATTCACGGCCGCGGTTGAACCAAAAGCAATTTAAGTCAAAAATGGACAAATATGGCTGTCATTTATAAGGCTTGTTCAAAGGCCTTTGACATCTCTCAAAGCCTCCGACGCGTCTCAGCAGTGAGACACTTTTTTTATTTTTTTATTTTTCCAGCCACGCAAGATTGGAGATTTAATACAGACCTCTTAGCATGGCCACTACGTGGTTCTTGCCCAGAGACCATTTCTTGGTGAAGCAAGGGTTTTGTATTCTATACTGAGAAAGAGGGGCAGAGAAAGATTGAGGAATGCAAAACTGAAACAAATTTCCAAGGTGGATCAATATTTATTATTTTCATTTGGTTATTTATAATAATATTAAGCCCCACAGATCAGCATTTACTATACATGGGCATGGTGTTAGGAGCCTTATACTTATTTGAGCTAATTTTCATCCTTGCCCACCTAGAAATGTTAATATATGAGTCTAGAAAGACAGGTGTCAGCATCTTTATGTTACAGATGAGAATATTGAGTCTCTGACCTATTCTGGGGCACAGAATTTTTGAGGGAGAAGACCCCTCAAAGGGATGCCTCAAAGGTCTCTTTCCCTGGATGCACATTCTGCTCATTTTGAGAAAGACCGGCGACATGAGCGGCCCTGTCTTGGCCACGTGCCTCCGTCTCTGTCCGGGCTGGGGGAGGCTGGTGGCTTGGGAGCTCCTGCCCCTCTGTCAGGCTGTGCTATGGAAGGTGGTAGCTCTTCCGGTTGTGTGTGGGTGCAGGGAGCAGCAGCGGGGGGCCTTGGTCAGTCCCAGGAGGCAAAGCAGAGGTAACAGGAAAGCCTGTGTATTGGACAGTGAGAGCGGGTAAGGACAGCCCAGTGGAGTGGAAGACAGATCACTTCCCCAATGCTAGAGCGCCAGGAGATTTTTGGCAATTCCTGCAGATTGAGTCCTAATGGCAACTCAAGACAAAACTGAGTCTTAAAATGGTATGGCTTTACAGGTGACATGTGCACACACGCATTAAAGAATTTTCTCTGGCTCTAAAAGAACTAAACCATCCAGGCATGGTGGCGCATGCCTGTAACTCCAGTACTCAGGAGGCTGGGACTGGAGGATCACAGGTTCAAGGCCAACCTCAGCAACTTAGCAAGACTCTTAGCAACCTAGCAAGACATGATCTTAAAATAAAACAGGACGGGGGGGGGTGTAGCTTGGAGGTAGAACACTCTTGGGTTCAATCCCCAGTGCAACACACACATAAACACACATACACACACACACACACACACACACACACACACATACACACTTAGAACCAGTGAAAAGCCAACGTCCAAAGGTTACATATTGGAGAATCCCATTTATATAACATCTGAGAAATGGTGAAATTATATGGAGGACAGTTTAGTGATTGCCATTTTGCCATGGGTTGGGCAGTGTGGGGGTCTGGGGAGGCAGGGTGGCTCTAGAAGGAACACTGAGGGGTCCTGCTGGGGCTAGAAATGCTTTGTAGTTTGACTGTGCCAACGTCAGTGTCCTGGTTGTGACACTGTACTAGAGTTCTGTGACTGGGGCCACTGGGGCCGGGTATGTGGGGTTGCTGTTAATTCTTAAAATTGTGTGTGAAGCTAACATTATCTACAAAAGAAAAGTTTAAGTTGGGCATGGTGGTACACACCTGTAACTCTAGTACTTGGGAGACTGAGACAGGAGGATCCCGGATTCAAGGCCAGCCTCAACAGCTTAGCCAGATCCTCAGCAACTTACCGAGACCCTGTTTCAAAATAAAAAATAAAAAAAGAGCTGGGGGTGTAGCTCAGAGGTAGAATGTCCCTTGGTTCAATCCCTACTATCCCCCAAAACAAAACAAAAAAAACAACCAAAAAAAAAGAAAAGCTTAATTAAAAACACAAAGAATTACTGAATATTTGGGGTAAATGGGTTAAAACATGAAGGAAATTTAAATTATTCACAAGGCTGTCACCATTTCTATGTTGGTGAAGTCGTATATGCTCTCTCTCTCTCTCTCTCTCTCTCTCTCTCTCTCTCCCACCTACCCACCCCCACGTCTACCTAAGTCTAAAATGGAGAGGCTTTAAAATGTAGTCACACCTATCTGGCTTGCTAATACCCAATCTTTGCCTGGTCTCACACCATCAGAAGCCTGCACTGGAACCTGGTAGTTTGGCTTTGATTTTTTTTCTGCGATACTGGGGATTGAACCCAGGGACATTCTACCTCTGAGCTACACCCCCAGCCCTATTTTCTTATTCTTTATTTTGAAACAGGGTCTCACCAAGTTGCGGAGGGCCTCACTAAGTAGCTGAGGCTGGCCGCGAACCCGGATCCTCCTGTCTCAGCCTCCCAAGTACTGGGATTACAAGCGTGCGCCACCATGCCCGGCTGGCTTTGATTTTGATGAGAAGACAGCAAGACCCCTTCCTGGCAGACCGTGTGAGCGCTCGCTGTGGATAGAGGACGGAGGCGCTGTATGTGTAGAGTGGTGACCTTTTTCTCCTCTCCTCATGCTGACAGGTGTTAAGATTTTGCAATAAATATTACTTATGGCCATTCATTGAACTGCATCCCACACTGTCAGTACATGTTTATTTTCTAGTTTTAATTTCTGCATGCCCTCGCAGTCACAGAAGGTGAGAAGGGAGAAGAAGAAGGGGTCAGTTTGGGGCATATCTGCTTTGGAAGCCACAATCCCAGTTGACATTCCTGCCAAAGGTTGGAGGTCAGTAAACTGGGACTGAGGAATGGGTTGGAGAAGAGACACCTCGAAATCCCAGTTCCCCATACCATCCCACAGTGCTCCAGAGTGGAGGTCATTTCTCCAAGTGCCTTTATTTCCAGGCACCTCAAAGTGACCTCCTGACCCCAGACACTAGCTAATCGTCCCGGCAGAAAGGAGCAGAAATTTCCATTTTCCTTCTGTTGTTACCACTGAGCAGCTGAGGGACTTGAAGTCACTCAGTGGCTTCATTTTTCTGACCACACCTTTACCTATCTGAGTCTTGGTTTCTTCATCTTACGGGAGAGTTAATAAGTTACTGGGGGTTTGGAAGTTCAAATGGGCCTGCACGGGTGAATATGCTTTCTAGTACAAATGTTGAATGCATGAGTGAGCCGTCATCATTGCGGAATGATGACGTCGGCCCTCAGTGTGTGCTCGTGGACCGATTTTTTAAATTGAAATAATAACCATCACTAATCTTTATTGTGCATCTTCCTAACTCTGTGGCACTGAACCAAGTCCCGAAACTTTCTGTGCCTTGGCCTCGTCCTGTCTTGATTTTATTTTGAAGAGAGATTGCATGAGAGGTAGAAGACTTAGCACATAACCTGTACCTTAGCATCTAACCCGGACTGAGTAAGGAAGGACTCAATACATCTGTGGTTGGCAAATGCAGTAATCCTCCAGGTCTTCAATGCCGAAGTCCTCAGGGCTGACCAGTCTGGTATAATGAACAGGGGTGGTGGCAGGACATGATACCACCACTCACTGAGGTGTGTTACCTGCAGGGCCTACAGAGCCAGTAGTTTATTGTACATTATTTCTATCAGCACTAAGCAGGATTTCTGCACGATCCGTTGATTAGTCTTAAAACTCACCATCTAACCGATTGCTTCTTCATCTAAGATGTGTCTGCAAATCACTTAATCTCTATTAAATCCAGATTCTGGTTCAAGGGGACTAGGCGGGGCCTGATTCTGTGGTTCTTACAAATTATTGATGCCAGAGTTGATGGACCGAGGACAGTGCTTTAAGTAGAATGGTCTAGATAGAGTGCTCAACAGAGGCGGTACTGCAGGCTAGGGGGCATTTTGGAAACTTGTAGGGGCATTTTGGTGGCCTCTGGCGCTCAGTGGATGAAGTCTATGGGTCCCGCCTGTGATGCTGTAGACAGTTCAATAAAACAAAGAATTGCCCCCAACCCTGTAACGTGTCCACAGGCCACCAGGCATTCATGTGAATGAAAAGCTTGTTTGCAGTGTCGTGAAACCAGAGCTCACATCGTTTTACACGGAAATACAGTATATTCTGGGTCTTTCAGAGATGGAAAGACCTGCTAAGTCAAGGGAAGATTGTACTGTGTTTTATTCAAAACTCGACCGAGATTTGGTGAGCAGCTTGGAAAAATCATTCAGTACCTCTCATAGTAGTTGAGCTGGTTACCATATCATGACATGTGATTTGTCTACACAGGTAGCCATTATACCCATAGCCATTAAACAGTCATGTGCTAGAGCTGCCCTTAGCAGGTCATGGAAGCTGATTTTTGCCTGTTTCTTCTCAAATCTGGTCATGACATGTCAGTTGCTTGAAATTTCCCATGAGTGGAATATTTACACCATAGAAATTGGCAAGTGCTACTAATCGGGGTGGTGGTTTTTATTTTTTCATTCCCAGAGAGCTGGTTTACCGTAATAATGTCTGCATAAAAATAGTGTCAGGCCCGCTGTAGTGGCACACACCTGTATTCCCAGTACTTAGGAGGCTTAGTCAGGAGAATCGTGAGTTCGAAGCCAGTCTCAGCAGCTTAGTGAGGCTCTCAGCAACTTAGCAAGACCCTGTTTCAAAATAAATAAGCCAGGCATGGTGGCGCACGCTTGTAATCCCAGTACTTGGGAGGCTGAGACGGGAGGATCCTGGTTTGTGGCCAGCCTCAGCTATGTAGTAAGGCCTCCGCAACTTAGCGAGATCCTGTTTCAAAATAAAGAATAAAAAGTAAGGCTGGGGTGTAGCTCAGAGGCAGAATGCCCCTGGGTTCAATCCCCAGTACCGCAAAAAATTAAAATAAATAAATAAATAAATAAATAAATAAATAAATAAAATTACTAGGGCTGGGGGGGTTGTAGCTCAGAGGTAGATTTCCCCTGGGTTCAATCCCCAGCACCACAAAAAAAAAATAAATAATAGAAATATTGTCAGCTCTTATTTTAAAATGTCAAGCAGAAAGAGAGTCCATCAACAAAATTCTAGTGACTTTTGTCTTGCATCTGGAATCCAAACCTATATCTATATGCAAGCATTTGACTCTTTCATTATGGACTTCTGCTAGCATCCCATCCAAGCAGATCCCTTTGAAAATGTATATTTTAGTATCCATTATTTTTTTCTTTTTTCTTTCATAGATAGGATATTATATTAATTTTTGTTGATCATTTGTATAGTGACGTTATAGTGAAATGAAAATGAATTTCATTTCAGGGTCTTAATAAAAGGTAATAAAATAGTTCTTTTTTTTTTTGCAGTACTGGGGATTGAACCCAGGGGCGTTCTACCTCTGCGCTACACCCCTGGCCCTGTTTTTTATACTTTTTTTTTGCGGTACCGGGGATTGAACACAGAGGCGTTCTACCTCCGCGTTATGCCCCCGGCCCTATTTTTTATGCTTTATTTTTGAAACCAGGTCTCACGAAGTTGCAGAGGGCCTCACTAAGTAGAGAGAGAGAGAGAGAGAGAGAGAGAGAGAGAGATGAGGCTGGCCGCGAACCTGGATCCTCCAGTCTCTGCCTCCCAAAGTACTGGGATTACAAGCGTGCGCCACCACGCCCGGCCTAATAAAATAGTTCTTTTAAAAAGACAATTTTGGATTGCTGGGCTTAAGTAGCAGTGGTGTAATTAGTCACCAGGCAGGGCTGCAGCCACGTGGGATACTGGCTTTTCCCCTGGAGGGAAGGGATGTTAAGAGTCACTCTATGAGGTCTGATCATCATCAACAGCTCCTCTTCAACATGCTGGGGAGGGTCTGAGTTGATACTGGGTATCTTGGTGGAAGTGGATTTTAAACCGTGGTGAGAGCGAGCAGCAGTGTATCCCATGAAGTAATCCAGGGGGAGTTAATTCTAAACAGATTCAGCAATGTGGGAATTAGAAAAGAGGAAGAAGTAGTAGCCAACGTTAGAAATGGGTGGAACAGGATCTAAGATGATTAGAAATGGCACATATAAAATGCAAGATACGATAAGATAGGCTTAGAAGAAAGTATTCTCTTTACAAGAAATATGAAATAGAAACCTAACTTAGAAAACCATGTGCATGGCCGGGTGTGGTGGCGCACGCTTGTAATCCCAGTACTTTGGGAGGCGGAGACCGGAGGATCCGGGTTCGCAGCCAGCCTCAGCACACATGCGCGCGCACACGATCAATCGATCGATCAATCGATCGATCGATCTATCTCCTCTCTCTCTCTCTCTCTCTCCCTAGTGAGGCCCTCCGCAACTTCGTGAGACCCGGTTTAAAAAATAAAGCATAAAAAAATAGGGCCGGGGGCGTAGCGCGGAGGTAGAACGCCCCTGCGTTCAATCCCCAGTACCACAAAAAAAAAGAAAACCATGTGCATGCACATACACATACACACACATGTGCACACACACACACTCATACCCATGGTAGGTTGGGCCAGCGGAGAGGCAGTTTATAACAGGACCGGCTATTTTACCATAAGTGCTATAAACATTACACTGCTGTTTGGGCCTTAGCTTTTGGCAATCATTCCTCTTTGAAAAAAAATTTTTGGCATCATAGAAATGTTTCCATAAATAGTGCGTTTAATGGAGTGTGTTACTTTATTACTGTCAGCTACTAGAACGGGAGAGTAAAATTCAATAAACACAGAAGCGAAGATCAGAACCTAGAAGAACCAATTCCATAGCCTTGGTGGACTTGAAGCAGCGAAACCTTTCTATTCCCTCCCCTGTAAAATTCCTACCTTTGGGGGTAGAGAAATCGCCCAGTCCAGCGCCATGTTGACAGTAGACCTCCAAACAAATTCAGGAAACATCCATTGCTAGATGGTTGATGTGTTGACTTACAAAGCCACCCGCTCCTTCCCACGCTGCTAGGATGTGAGTGTATGGTCCAGGGATGAGAAACTTAGATTTGCCTGAGCTTTGGGCAGCCTCTGCATGCAACCAACCCACGAATGAAATGTTGCGACTCAGCCGGGCGTGGTGGCACACGATCTTAATCCCAGTACTTGGGAGGCTGAGACAGGAGGATCGCAGGTTCGCAGCCAGCCTCAGCTACTTAGTGAGGCCCTCTGCAACTTAGTGAGACCCTGTTTCAAAATAAAGAATAAAAAATAGGGGTGTAGCCCGGAAGTAGAATGCCCCTGGGTTAATCCCTAGAACTGAAAAAAAAATAAAGTTATGACTCTTTACCATGAAATAATTGGAAATCACAACTCAGCTAGAATGGGGATCCAGCATAAAGGGGGAAGTAAGAATAAAAAGGCATAAACATGTGAGGAAGCGAACACATTAAAGTAATGAGGAGCCAAATAATCTGTTCCCTCTCCCTGGCTCAACATGGATACAAATGACATGAAGTAAGTATCATGAAGTAAGTCCTCAATACAAAGGCGACCGACATCTTGCATCCAATATTTAGCCAGAGCCAAGAGCAATTTTTTTATTATGTGTTTTTATAAGTTTGATTTACTAACCTTCGGTGCAATCCCTATTTTTAGAGGTTGGCTCATCTTAATTTGTTTTCTCCGAAGCATTGGATTCTGACTGGTGTGTCAGCTGTCCACTCGGTTCCTAGTGGCAGAACAACACTGAAAAGCATAATTACATTTCCTAATTATGTGTAATTAGGCAAAACCCAGATGATGTATTCAATGGGCTCTCAGAATAGCCAGGGGTCAAGGACTGTTGGAATCTGGTAACGTTTTTATAAATAAGCTGGTGCGTTATTTAACGTTGAAATCCAAGGTGGTTGCGGGGTGCCTTATAGACCAATATCAGGCTTGAAATATATAGCATTCATTTATTTAGCCAAGTAAAACTATAATTGATTCCCCACCTCCTTCCCCTCCTCTCTTTTGAAAACCAGAGTTTAGATTTGCTATTCTTAGCCCAAGAGAGGGCCTCTAAACTCAGAACCATAAAGTTCTGCTTACTGACAGGCTAAGTGGTATTTATTTTTTCAAAGCTTAATCCTTTTGAAACATGGAGAAATAAATACATCCTCTTATCTACCATATGCCTAGGATGGGAAATAAATTCTCCCTCTCCCGCGGTGTGGTACCACTGGGCTACAGTGAGTAATTTGGGCAGTCTTGCTGAAGATAATAGGGAAACCTTCTCTATTACCAGTGATAATTATGAATCTCATAATAGAAAACATCCCAAGCTTGCACATCAATCAGGGAAGATAAACAATGGGAAATGATAGGTATACAAAAGGGAAAATGGCAGCGACACACACGCAAGGAAGGACCTCAGAAGTCTGGCGGGGTTATAAATCATAGAGTCAAATCGTTGCCATTCAATTAAT
The DNA here is from genome assembly GCA_004027185.1 of Glis glis. Taxonomy (NCBI): domain Eukaryota; kingdom Metazoa; phylum Chordata; class Mammalia; order Rodentia; family Gliridae; genus Glis; species Glis glis. The sequence continues at coordinate 20,767 of PVJS01022898.1, read as the reverse complement.
ATCCTCAAATTAAAACATACTTTTGTGTGTGGGGGGGAGGTGCTGGGGATTGAACCAAGGGGCATTCTACCTCCGAGCTACACTCCAGCCCTATTTTTAATTTTTTATTTGGAAACAGGGTCTCACTGAGGCTCGCCTCAAACCTGTGATCCTCCTGTCTCAGCCTCCCAAGTACTGGGATCACAGACCTGTGCCACCACACCTGGCTAAAACATATGTTTTTAAAGGAAGACTTTTCAGACTTTTGGTTTGGGCAACTGGCTACCTTACAAGATTCATCTGAGAGAAGGCAAGAGCTAGCCCTCTTCTGCAGTCTTGTATATTTATCCCTGGCTGAATTTGGCTGGGACACCTGGCTAACAATGTCACCATGAGAAACGACCCGATGACCTCACTCTGGCTCACCAGGGACCGGCCATACACTGAGGAGGCCAGAGCTATTGGTGGCTGATTCCTGGGATTTCTGTCCCCCAGTGAACAACAAAGACGGGCCTATGGAGGCAGGGAGTCTAACTTCCTTGGCGAGCCTAGAAGACTGATTCCAGCCCTGCGGACAACAGCCCAATGAAACGCTTAGCAAAGCTACAGACAAAAGGAAAATCTTCATCCCGAAGGGTCCTTGTCTCCTCCTATCTAAGAGCCCTGTGTTCATCCACACACTTGCTCATCTTTATGTCTTTTTAAAATTAGTTTTTTTTTATCAAATACCAAGGTACTTCTGTGAACTTCTCTTAAAAAAAAAAAGGTAAGGCATGGTGGTGCGCGTTTGTCATCCCAGTACTTGGGAGGCTGAGACAGGAGGATTGCAGGTTCGCAGCCAGCCTCAACTACTTAGTGAGGCCCTCCACAACTTAGTGAGACCCTGTTTCAAAATAAAGAATAGCCAGGTGTGGTGGCGCATGCTTGTAATCCCAGTACTTGGGAGGCGGAGACCGGAGGATCTGGGTTCGCGGCCAGCCTCAGCTACTTAGTGAGGCCCTCCGCAACTTTGCGAGACCCGGTTTCAAAATAAAGTATAAAAAATAGGGCCAGAGGTGTAGCTCGGAGGTAGAATGCCCCTGGGTTCAATCCCCACTACTGCAAAAAAATAAAAATAAAAATAAAAAATAATAAAAAGAAAAAAAGAAATCCATTCATAACTATGAGAAAGTACTGCCTCATTAGCCTACTATTCTGATGAAAATGAAATGTAAGACTGCAGGGCTAATTTATTTACTGCACCATGGGCAAAGACCAACAAGGTTTCTAGCCTTTCCTTTTATCTGTCTGCATGTAGAAATCCACAGACCATGGCCACTGCTGACATGAATTCAAACAATTTTCCCAATCGAGCTCCCATTTAGGGGGAGCAGCTTGCTTCAATTGTCAAACATGTCCTCCAGGCCACAAAATATGCTCCTGGAATTTTTTTATAGGCTTAATATAATATTTCATAAAACATACTTTTAAAGAAATATATAATTTTTCCCCCAAAGCAAGGGTTTTCCCATGCCATATAATTTGCTAAGTGGGGCTTTACTGCATCGTAGCCCGTAATTTATAGTCAGCCTCCACAAGACAAAAAATAACTCCAAGCTATGATTAAGTAAGTAATGGACAAGGTAACTAATATTCCCTGAAGGTTGACCTTCCAGACACTCATTTTAAGTGACAACATGGTTGAAGGTTGAGATGTGCAGTCCTGTACTAATTTAACCGAGTCGTGGGGAATCAAGAAGCGACATTATAAAGTGGCATCTCTGGACAGTTAGGATATGGAGCCGAAAGGAGATACTTTACATGCACATTTTAATGAGCCTGTGCCTCGTTTTCCCTACTTAAGACGAATGGGTTTGTGCCTAATTGTGCCACCAGTGTTTTCCCCTAAAATAATTCATTGGGAAAGAGTATCCTAGTCCCGTCTTAACCGATTCCGAGGTGGCAGTCCGCGCAGGGCGGATAGGGAAGGCATGGCAGAGGGAAAAACATGGACCCGGGCATCAGGTAAAGCTGGATTTGAATTCAGACTTAGCCATCAGGAGCTGTGTGACCTGGGGAAAGTGTGTTGTTGTTGTTTTTGTTTAATGTTTAATTTTGAAATCAAGTTTGGCTTGTGGAAAAGTCAAACAAACTGGGCAGAGAGTTCCCATGTACCCCTCATCCAGCTTCCCCTAATACCAACATAATATGTTTTTCAACACTGAGAAATTAACCTTCACACATGCTGTTAACTCAGACTTTAACCATCAGACTTTATTTGCATTCAACTGTGTTTCCACTAACATCTTTTTATTGTCCCTGGATCCATTCCGGGGTGCCACACTGCATTTGTTACCCCGTCTCTGCAGTTTATTTATATCAGTATGGATATGTGGATCTTTATTTTATTCTATAGGTCATAATACAGCAATAGCATTGTATAATTTGTTGTTCAACTTTTTCCAGCTTTGACACCTGGGCTCCTACTGGTTGATTCTTGTAACCATCTTTTTTTTTTTTTTTTTTTTGCGGTACCGGGGATTGAACCCAGGGACATTCGTTCTACCTCCGAGCTACTCCGGCCCTATTTTTTATACTTTATTTTGAAACCGGGTCTCATGAAGTTGCAGAGGGCCTCACTAAGTAGCTGAGGCTGTCTGCGAACCTGGATCCTCCGGTCTCTGCCTCCCAAGTACTGGGATTACAAGCGTGTGCCACCACACCCGGCCCTTCTTGTACCATCTTAACTTGGCCCATCCATTTTGAGCATTTCCTTGGCTTGGGGGTACTGCCAGAAGTTTGTATTTCTTTGCTCCACTCTGGCCATAAGTACTTCTTCAAGAAGAAGTTCTGGTTCCTTTTATTGGAGAATTATCTGTAGAATCAGGAGGTAGGTATGAGGTATGCTCATGACAACTGGGGTGTCATTGAGTCCAGAGCCTCTCAGTGAACACAGCTTGGAAATAAAACGAACACCCTAACCCATGCACACACTACACCTGTGCATATATGATATGCTTTAATATATTTATATTTACATTTAACTCTAGATACATCATGTGTATGTGTGTGTGTGTGTGTGTGTGTGTGTGTGTGTATGTGTTTAATATGAGTTGGTACCTGATTCATTCAAATCCAATATGACTGGGTTTGTTCCAGCTTTTCTTGGAAATGCTATTCAACCTGCTAAGTCTCAGTTCCGTCTTCTTTAAGACCTAAATTTATAGTATAGGGTTTGGAGGAGGTATAGTATATTATAAAAATGGTAGCTTTTATTTTAAAATATGAAGAAAATTAAGAAGGAAAGAGTTCTTCCATCCACTTCATTGACACCAGTCCTATAGGACGGTACTTTTCTTCCCATTAAGAGATGGAAGCTATTTCCCCACCATGTAAATCAGGTTGGCCATGTGACTTGCATTGGCCGGTGCAACTTTAGCAAAGATGATTCCAGAAGAGGCAGGGGAACTGTTTGGATATTGGGGCTCGCTCTTTTTCTCCTCACTGCCTTGAACAAGCTCAAGCTGACCTGCTTGGGGCATGACAGCCCACATGCAGAGAACCTGGATGCCCTACCTGGTAGCTTGCCAATCCCACGGTACATGAAAAAGTCACTCTAAAGTCATCTAGCCACCAGCCAAGCCAACAGTTGACTCCAAACACAAGGGAGAGCCCAGCAGAGATCAGCCAAGACAATCTACACTGGAGAAGGGGCCCAGCCCATACGCAGAGTCATAAACAGACAAACAAAAAATGGTAGCTGTTTTAACCCACTAAATTTTTCAGTGGTTTAATATGCAGCAAATGTTAATAAATACAGAAGAATTAGAGTTAATGTATGGAAAACACATAACTCGGTAACTTTTTACAACATGGTGTCTCAGCAATCTATGCTGTTAGTTGTTGTTGATGTTATTTTTGAGAAAAAACATCAAGTCCTATATGACCCCAAATAACTTCCCCAGCCAATCTCACTAAACGAACTGTACTTGCTAATTGTTGGAAGCAGACATTTGGACTAGACCAGCCCCTTCAGACAGAACCATCGTAAAAGTGAAAGGCTCTGTGTATTTATCAACTCATGCCAAGGTGGAGACAGAGCTCAGTAGATATGGGGCATGAGGTGGAGTGAGCGCTGGGAACTCTGGGAATGGAAAGGCCTTTATCTGGTGTTGCCTAAGGGTATGGGGAGCCTGGCCTGGTGTAGAGAGGAAAGAGGGTGCAGGGGAGGAAAGCAGGAGAGTATCTAAGCAGGCCAAATTTAGCCTAATTAACAGATTTGCCTAGGGCTGACCCCGAAGCAGAAAGTGAAGCCTGGATCAGCCTGCTCTCCTTCTACCAATAAGGTAATGATGAGGTTGAACCACTAGTTCTCAATCCCATAGAAGAGATTCCCAAAATAGACGGGAGCTAGACAGGGGGCCCCTCCATATCTTAACCTCCTCTGAGATTTAGTATTTCCCTAATGACCCGATGCATCTGTTTAGCACAATTTTTCTCCTTGCAGATAAGTTACTGTACTTCTTTTCTTGCTGGTAGTGATTGTATTTCTATTTAGTGGCAAAGGTGCTAAGAAGTATTTGCTAGAAAGACAAAACCACATTCTTGGGCGGTCTTAAGTTGGATAGATACCATATTGCAATGGGCTTGCTCACTGGGAAGGAGCTTGCCCCCTTGGAACAGCTGCCTGGGGTCTTCTTGGCATCTCATGGAGGACAGCTTCTGTACACCTGTGGGTAGCTACACAGCTCCTCCAGCTCAGCCACACTTGTGCCTACACATACAAAGAAGGATTATTTCAAGCCTCGTACTTCTTCAAGCTGCCTTTCTTCCATCTCATCTATTATAAGTTTATTTCATTGTTGAAATGTCAGAGCGCATTCCTAAATACCTAAGAGCCTGGGGCTGTCAAGACAAAGGGAGAAGACGTCCCGCAGTAGCCAGACATAGAGGTGGGCTCCATGACCCTCACCCCCTGGATTTCATGAACCAGTAAAGTCCCCTCTTATTCTGAACAGGACTGACCTTTATAACTGACAAGGAAGTAAAAGAGCATGACCTCTGAGGCTAGTTGACATGACACTGAGACTTTTGCCTTCCTCCCTCTTGGATCGCATGTTATGGGAGAAAGTAGAAGCCATGTTGTGAGGACACTCAAGCAGCACCGTGGAGAGGTCCATGGGGCAAGACCTCCAACCGACAGCCAGACCAACTTGCCAACCCACCATCTTGGAAGGAGGTCCCCTAGCCCCAGCTAAGCTTTCAGACATTTACAACCACAGCCAACATCTTGCCTTGTGTGAGACCCAAGCCAAAATATACTCTAAGCTGTCCCTGAATTCTTGACCCACAAAAGCTGTGTGAGATATTACATATTTTATTGCCATTTTGAATTGTTAATTTTTTTTTTGCGGTACCGGGGATTGAACCCAGGAGCATTCTACCTACACCCCCAGCCCTATTTTTTTATTCTTTATTTTGAAACAGGTCTCACTAAGTTGTGGAGGGCCTCACTAAGTAGCTGAGGCTGGCCGCGAACCTGCGATCCTCCGGTCCCAGCCTCCCAAGTACTGGGATTACAAGCATGCGCCACCACGCCTGACTGAGTTGCTAAATTTGGAATAACTTGTTACTCACCAATAATATTAAAACCTTTTTGCATGACCTATAGGATAAATAGTCTAAGAGCTTAACAATTCAAGTGGAGGAAAATGTAGGGGTCCCTAAATTTTCCACCTGTCTCTTGAGTTTAAAAATTGTGCATTTGTAGATAGAAATGTTTACAAGTTAATAATCACTACCACTCCCATTTGTCTCTTTGAAAACGGTGTTTCGTGGCAAGATTCTTTCACCTCGTCATTGAAGGACGTCATAGAGATCAGTCAGATGAACCGTAGTTCATATCTTCGCTCTGCTAAGTATTGACTTGTCCAGGTTCGCCCAGATAATTAGCGATGTTGAACCTCAATTTCCTCACCGGTGAAATGAGAATAACTGATACAGGTAGTGCAGAAATTTAATATCAGTATGATGATGTTTAAATTGGTGCCACACATAGCCATGGCACACATAACCGTAAAGAGTAGGCGCTATTTTCATCATTGTAGTTATTGTTATTTATCTTGTTATCTACAATTGAAATCCAAGAACTTTCCACAATCCAATTTGCTAAACCCCCCTATTCTTCATTATTCTTGACCAACAAACAGCATCTGTATGTTTTTCTCAGCAAGGACTGTATCTGAAAACCTTCAAGCTTTACCCTTCCCCTAGTGGATAGGAGGGAAGGAAAAAATGCTTCCAAAGTAACGTGGTGTGCACTCTGTAGCCCGCTGGGGACATAGCTGGCACCCTGTTGTAATCCCCAGCAGGTAAGAGAATACCTGTATCCCAGGGATGTTTACTGTGAACCAAGAGATGCCTTAAACAGTCCTTGGTGGTGTAATTAATAGCAAACCCCTCAGCGATTAAGTCTCCGGGTAAAATGAACTGACTATCATATGAAGATTCAGACATGGATGTAATTTAAAATGCTTCCAATATTATGGATGCAAACACATGCCTTTTTATTTCTGAAGGAATTTCTAGAATGTGAGGCTAAAAAAAAAATGAACAAAGGAAATGAAAGATAAAAGTGCATGTTGTACCACCGCCTAAAGATAACCGCTACTGTCATTTTGCTGGAAATCCTTCTAGAATTTTGTCAGCATCTTCCTGGTGGTATGTATCAGTGACTTTGCCGAACAGTTACTTCATTTTAATTCTTGATGTTTTTCTCTCAATTAAAATCATAATAGCAAACATTCTTCTTTCTACTATTATTTTTCAAATTGCTCACGATGAGCTTGTGTTATATCATAATAAAATTTGATTTATTTTAGAGCAAATGAAAAGATGTTACCATGCAGGTAACTTTACTTATTATTTGTATGCAGTCGATCAAATAGTATTCCTTTGTTCCACAAAATGAAACAACCTCTAAGTGTTTTAGAACCAAATATTTGAAATAACCATGAAACAGGTTTAATGAATTCGGGAGATCAAGAAGACTCTCATTTAGATAACACTGATAGCTTTCTAAAACATTTATTTAGTTAATATTTTACTTCCTGTCTGTGGATCTCTCAAAGTGTAACACCCCACAGAAAAAAAAAATTGTGACGTTGGGGTAAGATTAGCATCTAATGAAATCTATAGTGGCTCATTTTTGAACGGCCTGTTTTTTTTTTTTTAATGAAATTTGAAGTGTGAATTGTGGGCTTTATTTTCTTAGTGAACTAACAGTGTTTCAAATCTAGACTGCCTTATTTCATGACAAAATGAGTATGGTGCTTCATAAATAAATCAAGACTGTGATTGACAGTCTACCTGAAAAGCCAAGGCAATGGGGGTGATGGCCCCCACTCCCCAATTATTGCCTTTGTTCTTACAAGTGTGTTTAAATCTATTTCTGTTAATTTACAATTTGAAAGGTGGGTGAGGAGCAGAGTTTGAAAAATAGATTACTGTCTTCATTAATACAGGTTTGACCTACAAAGTCTTCACGTACTTAATGATTAAAAACCAAAGTACTAAATAATAAATTATAAGAATTTATAGGAGTCATCATCTTGAAATTAGCTTACTGAATGTTCTTATCATAATAAATCTGAGTGGGTGTCTAATTTAGTGTTAGCTGACTAAAATTATATGTTGCGGGCCGAGGGAAAAAAGAAACACTTTTGTTTGAAGACAAATGCAGCGAGTTTAATCACAGGTGATCTGAAAGGCACCCATCTTCTACCGTGTTCACTCCGCAGAAACTTTGGCAAAACCAGTCGAATGAAGATCGGTTCCAATTTGTAAATCTAGCAGACAGTGAAATTCCCCCAAGCACTGTGGTGATGTTTGTGTTAACATTTCCTACATGGAACTGTATGGGCAGATCCTAGAGACTGAATTAACCCACCAGGAAGACAACAGAGTTCTCTCCATTTCAAGTCTATATAGATTCAATCGTCAAGGGTGATGGGGGCTTTTGTTGGTTGGTGGGTGGAGGAGAGATAGGAACCACCTCTCCTGGCTTCTGTCTCTGCCTCCTTCACACTGGGTGTGTCAGAAAGAAGAGCTCTGTTCATTCGATGATGATTTTTACTGGGCTTCTACCCTGGTCAGCCAGGCCCTGTGCTAAGCACAGGGGATCGAGGCAAGAGTAGGCTCAGTCCTTGACTTCGTCCTTCCTAAGTCTGCCTTCCATAAAAGACATTGAGCTGCATAAGATCAAAGACCGAGTCCTACGCCTGATGGAGTTCAACATCTTTTATGGAAGATGAGGAATGAATAAGGTAAAATGAACTTTGTACAGAAGACTAAGGGCATGCACAAGGTACCCAAGAAGGGGGAGGTGGTGACCAACTTTATCTCTGACAGGGCAAGGTGGGAAACCAAGGAAAGCTGCCTCCACAAAATGGAAGACAAAGAGAGTTTTCAGGGAAGACATTCCCCCCCAGAGGGATCAGCCTATGAAATGTGTGCAGGTGTCAAGTTGGCCTGGACCACTGGAAATAAGATTGTTGAGACATAAAGGGCCAGAGCAGAATGACAGAAGAAAATGTTGAGGACTTAGGCAGTGTTACAATTTACATCTGTCGTTTACTTTTTCTTGCTCAACATTATGTCATGGTCATAATATGTCACATATACATAATATGAACACATAGATTTATCTGTTTCTGTTGCCTATAGAAAAAGGTAACCCTGGACCAAAAGCATGGAAAGAGATGTGGGAGTTAAGAAGACCTTGTGCAGGAGGGACTGTCCCCCAAAGGCTCAGTGGGGACAGTCTTGGTTCCCAAGGCTGCAATATTCAGAGGTAGGGATTTGGGGGAGTGATGGAATCATGGGGGCTCTGGCCTCATCAATGGATTAACCCACTCAGGAAGTCATAGCTGAATGGACTGTTGGGAGGTGGTGGCGACTGTAGGGGATAGGGACTTGCTGAAGGGTTGGGTCCTTAGGGGTGTGTCCTTGAGGACTGTATCACATCCCCGGGTCCCTCCCTTTCTCTCTCTACTTCCTGGCTGCCATGAGATCAGCAGGTTGGCTCCGCCATGCCCTCCCTGCCATGTTGTTCTGCCTCCCCACGGGCCCACAGTGATGGAGCTGAGTGACCGTGGACTGAAACCTCTGAAACCAGAAGCCCCCAAAATGTCTTTCCTCCTCTAAGTTGTTTTTATGAGGTATTTGCCAAATCGAGGGAAAGCTGACCAACATAGGCAGGGATTACATTGCGAAGGGCTTTGCAACAGGCCTGGACTTAGTTTGTAGGAGAGGGAGCCACAGAGAGCTTTAAAATATAGATTCTGGTGATTTTATATCAAAGTAGAAATGGACTAAGTCTTTTTTTTTAGATACCATGGGAAGTTGATGTATAATTCAGTAATTTTTTTCAAATTTAATATCTTATGAAATAGAACAGGAGAAATATATATATATATATATATATATGCATGTGTGTATACACATACACATATACACACATACTCAAGTACATATACATATACCCTCACACATACATGTAAACATGTGCACACACTTAATTTACCCCAAATATGCTGTTATGGTTAGATGTAGAATGTCCCCCGAAGAGCTCATGTATTAATGTTCAGGGTTGATTTAATTAAGTCCTGAGTGTTGTAATTTCATCAATGTGTTAATCCATTGTAATGGATTTACTGGGTGGTCACCTAGGCAGGTGGGGTGTGGCTAGAGAAGGTGGGTCCTTGAGGTGTGGCCTTAGGTCTGTGCTTTTGTCTTTGAATCCCCTTGCTTGCTTGCTCTCTCTTGCTTCTGGCCTCCATGATGTGACAGCAGAGCCCTTGCTCTCTCCCTCTCTCTGCTTCCCACTGCCATGCCCTGAGCTCCACAGACCTGGCCTAACATGGGCTGAACCCCCAAATATCCAAAATCTGTGAGCATAATAGATTGTGTGGTCAGGCCTTTTGGATTAGAGCAGTGAGAATGTTGACTGAGACATATGTGAAGAATTTTTGCAAATCAGAAAGAAAACCATAACCCTCCCCCACCCAATAGAAACAATAAGCAAAAAGGATGAGCAAGAAATTCATTGCAGGAAATTGCCGCCCGTGAAAAAAGCCTTAGTTTTGATTCATGGACATGGAAATTAAACAATGAGATACCATTTTGCACCTGGACATTGGCAAAAGTTAACAAGACAGATAACTCTCATGTCGGCAAGCATGTCAACCGTAAAAGAGCATTAAAAAAAGAAACGTCCCACATCTGGTCTAGAATAGAACCTGTTTTATGTGATGTAATTCACAGCCTCATTCCTGATAAATTGCTTAAGCAATTTTCTGATAAACTTTAATGGGATTAAGACTTGTTCTGAGGAGTCGGTCCCCCATCTACCCAGCTGACTGTCAGTCAAGTCTAGCAACCTTAAGCCAAAAGTTCTTTTCTTTTTTTGGATCTAACCCAACATTGACTGTCTTTATCATTCCATTTCCCTATAAAATGTCTCACCAAGACGGAATCTTTGAATTGATCTGCTACTGGCCCTTTCCCTCTTTCCCTAGTTGTTACATGACAATACAACTTTGACTCCTGTTCCTGAATAGATTTAAAAATTTTTTAAATTCCTTAATAAGGGAAAAGAACATTATCCATAGGAATAGTCATTGTTTTTGGTCATTGCAGAAAACAAGTTGGCAAATTCAACCCAAATTAAAAATACCTTTTGATCAAACAATTCCATCTGAACTAGAAAATACATAAATGCTTGAATAAATGCGCAAGATCACCCAGTTAGGAGAAGCAATGATTTTGTGAGCATTTATTTTATATACATACATACTCATTTATTTGTTTATTGGACCTGTATTATTTTAATCCTAACAGTAATTTTTACTTGAGTTATAGTTTTTCTAAAGTGTTAAATACTGTATATCCAAAGAAAGTTTGTCAATAGAAAGAGATAAATCTATGCGTACACATTATGTAATATATAATCCATGTGTGTACACATTATATAACACACACATACATATATATATGTGTGTGTGTATATATACATATATATACATATATGTATATATATCTGTAGGCTGTCCATATCATAATGCTGAGTAAGAAAAAGCAAATTGCAGAACAATACATATATTATTATAATTTTTTAAAAGAAAGCCTTACATATGCTGTAATATTTTTGTTTGTATTTGCATGAATTCAAATGAATGCTATTAGTCAGTTCAAGAACGCATGGTTTCAACAGTGGTAAACCTAAGTGAGAAACATGGAGAAGAATAAGGGGCGTGGGAGTTGAAAAGTCTTTGTAGAAGAGGGAATTTTCTTGGTTTTCTTTCTTCGTATGCTTTGGTTTGAATTTATTCCCATCAACATGTAGTTTGTTGTTTGTTTGTTGTTGTTTGTGGTACCGGGGATTGAACCCAGGGCCATACTATCTCTGAGCTACACCCCCAGCTCTATTTTATTTTATTTTATTTTTTTAATGTGGAACCAGGGTCTCACTAAGTTGCGGAGGGCCTCACTAAGTGGCTGAGGCTGTCTGCACACCTGTGATCCTCCTGTCTCAGCCTCCCACGCCCAGCTAGTATTTTTGAAGTTTCCAAAAACATAAAAACACAAGAAGGAAAAAGGGCCAAAGACAGAACCCTTACTACTCTCCTGCCAGTGGGCATGCTCACATTCTCTCCTCAGGCTGGAGGAGACCAGGCCAGCTTTGCTGAGAAACAGGGAGGCCTGGCCTGGAATCAGCTCAACTGATTGTCACCGTTTCCCAAGCAGAAAGTTCAGGCTGCCAAGCCGGGGAAGGGAAGTGGCTAAGGCAGGAATGAATTTGCTGCCTCACCCCCTGCTGATTTCCACCCTCCCCACCCCCTGCAATTTCTAATTAATTAAAAGAGCCATGCCTTCCAGAAAAGAGCAGCCCTACCTTGGGGAATCTCACCAGGAAGAACTGGGTCTTGTGGTGCAAAGGAAAAGCTTTTATTAATATTAAAAATTAATTAAAAATGGAATGTGTTAAAGCTCGGTTTCTATCATTAGCACCCATTCCAGAGGGCCAGTTGCTGTCGGTAAAACTTCAAATTCTTCCTGTCGCTATAGATTTGGTTTCAGGGAAAGAACTTCCTGGTCCGCCATTTTATGCATCAAGTCCCTAAAACTCTTGGTCTTCTGCAATTCTGTTGGGTTGGCAGAAGAGAGTAATATCACACTCAAACCTTCGCCCAGAGCTGGGCATGGTGGCGCACGCTTGCCATCCCGGTACTTGGGAGGCTGAGACAGGAGGATCGCAGGTTGGCAGCCAGCCTCAGCAACCTAGTGAGGCCCTCCACAACTTAGTGAGACCCTGTTTCAAAATAAAATAGGGCTGGGGGTATAGCTCAGAGGTAAAATGGCCCTGGGTTCAATTCCCAATACTACAAAAAAATAAAAAAAGAAGCCTGGTTATTTTCAAAGGATAGACACTGGTAGTTATTTTCACGGGAAGAAAATCCAGGGGGCAATTTTGTGGGATGTAACATGGGAAATTTCATCTTGCTTTGTAAAGACAGTATTTGCCTCACCTGTTTCTCTTGTAGACAGGTGGTCTCCAGGTAAACACACTTTTCCCTTGCTTGACTGAGAGATCATAATGAAGTTAATGATTTGGTGACGTAGCCTGCCAGCTGTAAGCAGATCACTCTAATGACTTAGACAAATAGCGTTTTCATGAGTTATCTTTTTAGTTAGTTCTCAACAGAGAAGTGGTAATACATTTCTAGCCGCAAATGCATAGACTTCTGGCTGTGGTGGTATGAGATTCCAAGGAGCTTCCATCTTACCCTGTCAGCCATATCCTCAAATGTAAATGTCATTCGTTGATTTTTGTTGTTATTTATTTACACTGCGCTGTTGTTTGTACTAGACTATGCTATGTGTCAATTCCACACTGAAGGTGTTTTAATATTTGTGAGTCAGTGAATGGATAAATGAAGGAATGCACGGTGGTCTACTTCCCCACACTTTGTACTCTTTCGATATAACCCCTGAGCCAGGCATGGTGGTGCACATCTGTAATCCCAACACTTGGGAGGCGGAGATAGGAGAATCGCAGGTTCAAGACCAATCTCAGCAACTTAGTAGGGTCCAGTTTCAAAATAAAAAATAAAAAGAGCTGGGGGTGTAGCTCAGAGGTAGAATGCCCCTGGGGTCAACCCCTAGTACTTAAAAAAAAAAAAAAGAGAGAGAGAGAGATAAACCCTGCCAGTTCTGAGCACTTCTTACCTGCTATTTCAATGTGTCACTTAAAACCTGGTATACAGTAGGCAGTCAATGAAGGTCACAGTGAATTGGCTAGACCTTGATTTATTCATTTGCCATTCAAAAATAAAAAATAAAACAAGAGAAAGTGGAATGCCTGGCATGTGCCAGGGATTGTTTTAAGGGGGAAAGATACAGCAAAAAAAAGAAAAGCCCCTACTCTTATAGATCTGACATTATCAGGAGGAAGACAGGCAACAAACACAAAAGAAATATTTACTATAGATTCAGGTAATGATTGCCGGACATGGTCGCACACGCTTGTATCCCAGGACTTGGGAGGCTGAGACTGAAGGATTGCAGGTTCTCAGCCAACCTCAGCTACTAGGTGAGGCCCTCTGCAACTTAGTGAGACCCTGTTTCAAAATAAAGAATAAATTCAGGTAATGATAATGTGATAACAAAGAAATGCTCTTTTGTTAGTACTGCTTTTATTATATTTATTTTATTTTTGGTACTGGGGATTGAACTCAGGAGCATTCTACCACCAAGCTACACCCAACCCTTTTTATTATTTCTTTTAAAGATTGAAACAAGGTCTCACTAGGTTGCCGGGGTCCTCGCTAAGTTCCTGAGGCTGGCCTCGAACCTCCAATTATACTGGCTCAGCCTCCTAAATACTGGGATTACAAGCATGAATCACCATACCCAGCTATGTTTTTTTTAAAGTAATAACATTTTTCTTTTAAAAGTAAAGGTAAAAATATTCCATGCAGAAAGGGAAACAGTTATACTGTTTCCCAGTGTCCATGAGTCAAAAACACACCCAGGTTATTCCAAAATGCAGATTCTAGCTGGAAGTAGTAAAGTCTTGCAGCAATGAAAACATGGCTCTCTGTGTCTTCCATTCCATAGATTCCCCATCTATCTCCTGGCTTAATTTCTGCTTAATATTTATATTATGAAAATACCCAAGAATGCCTCTGCCAGTCTGCAGAGCAGTGGTATAAATCAGAGCTTGCAATTTCACGAACGCCTTGCCGTTCCTCTAAGAGTCTCCTGCAGGCAGCTCTCGTCGGACTTCTAAATGGCCACTTCTCCCTTCCTCCCTTTGGGGGCCAGAGACATGATTAACTTGCCATAATTGTGACTCCCTCATTAAAGTAAAGCTGTAGCAAGGGGAAAAAAAAAAAAACACATCGAGGCCGATCAAGACATTCCATGCTGCTCTCTTTTATTTTTTTTCTTGCACATCCGCTGGGTGGGTGCCTCTCGTTCCTCCGTCCTTCAGGTTAGTAAAAAGCAAGACCAGTTGTTGAAGCTATGAGCTATCAATAAAAGTTAATGTACCACAGGAAATTGGAAGGGGAGCAAAATCACTTAAGTGTTCAGGGCCACCACACCACCCGTGCCTCCCCGGTGAGCTGGTGGCTTCTGGAGGTGTTTTGTTGTCCCGGCTTGTGACTTCGTTTTTATTCTCGCAAGGAAATGGCAGAGAATGCTCATCAAGGACATTGGCAGTAAACCAGGAATACGATGTTCCCAGCCCTCGGCTCTCCAGGGAAGTAGGGACTGTCTGTAATGTATCCCCGGGGTAGGACCCCATCCAGAGCAATGGCCTCTCTGGTTTTTCTTTAGCTACTAGAGTCAGAAGGTTACCAAGCTCAGAGACAGGGAATGAACCATCAGGGTCGGGAGCAAACTCTTTCTTTGGCCTAAAGATTCAAATCTGTTCCCTGGCCATGAGCTGCGTAAGTGTTATAGTTAAAAGGTTTTAAGTTGGTGTTTTATCATGAAGGCTCCTACTGTGGGCTGTGTCTGGTCCTCCTGGATTCTGAACCAGGTGTAGAAGGAGAAGCCTTAAGGAGAAAAGGGCTCATCCTATTAGTACTTGGCTCAGAAAAAGTAGTTAATGGTGGGAAGGGGTTGGTCACTGACAAAGATTTCGTTTGGTTTTGTTTTTGGTACAGGGGATGGAACCCAGAGACATTCTACCTCCAACCTACAACCCCAGATCTATTTTATTTTTTAATTAATTAATTTATTTTTTGCAGTACTGGGGGTTGAACCCAGGGGCATCCTATCTCCAAGCTATACCCCCACCCCTATTTTTTTATTCTTTATATTGAAACAGGGTCTCAGTAAGTTGTGGAAGGCCTTACTAAGTAGCTGAGGCTGGCCGCGAACCCGGATCCTCCGATCTCAGCCTCCCAAGTACTGGGATTGCAAGCATGTGCCACCACACCCAGCTATTTTTTATTTTTGAAACAGGGTCTCGCTAAGTTGCTGAGGCCGGCCTCAAACCTGCAATCCTCCTGTCTCAGCCTCCCAAGTACTGGGATTGCAGGTGTGTGTCACCATGCATGACTAAAAACAGAGAGGATCAAACCCAGAAACTGTAAATAAGTTTCCTTGCATACTGAACACAGTGGGTGAGGAAAGGATTTGAGTTACAAAAGAAGATTGAGTGAACATCTTTGCTTGGCTAAAAGAACGAAGATTGCCATTCTCAAATGTTTTTCTACCCCTTGCTAATTTATGCGTCTACTGATATGCCCCTTATTTTAGAAATGAATTTGAGGTGAGACGCTGTCTCATGCAGTGACCCTTAGTCATCCATGGCTATATTCGTTTTCCAATTTGCAGATACGAAAACTGAGACTCAGAAGAGTGAAATGAGTTGCTTAAAGTCCTAGAGTCAGTAGGCTGTGACTGTAAAGTTGTACAGCTAAGTTCCCTGGACTGCTAGTCTGCGGCCCTTTCTAACCAACTCCCTGTCACTGGGAACAGAATTCCAGACTACTCCATGTCACTCGGCTGGCTCCAATCCAACAGACTGATCACACCAAGGATGTAGAAGGATCAGAGTTCTCATCCACTGCTGGTGGGACTGTAACATAGGGTAACCACTCCGGAAAAAAGTTTTCCAGTTTCTTAAAAAGTAAAACACATGCATATCATACAACTCAGCAATTGTGCTCCTAAAAATCTACCTGAGAAAAATGAAAACTCATGTCCAAACCAAAGTTTGTCCGTGAATGTTTGTAGATGCATTATTCATGAACTCCAAACACTAGCAACAACCCCATGCCCAGTGACTGGTGAATGGGTAAACAAGTAGATCCATAAAATGGAATATTACTCAGCAATGGAAAGGAACTAACTACAAATGCATTTAATAACATGGCCGCACTTCAAAAAACATTGCGCTAAGCGAAAGGAGCCAGTCACAAAAGGTTTCATAGAGTATGATATCATTTATATGAAACTTCAAGAGAAGGCAACACTGCACAGACAGGAAACAGGACAATGGTCGCCTTGGGCTGAGAATGAGCGGAAGGATTAACTGGAAATCGGCAGGAGGGCGCTTTGAGGGACAACGGCAATGTTCTAAGAGTGGATTGTGACGATGGTTGAACGACTGTATAAAAATCATCAAGGTGTACACTTATAATGGCTATATCATATAAAGGGAGAATTATACTTCAGTGAAGTCATAAAATGAATTCCAGGACCGTGGGATTCAGCTGACTGAGCCAAGAGCTATAGGGAAGTAGGGAAATGTTGGCTCATTATGCTTAATAAGCCCGATTTTGCAACCTGGTCTGTCCACCAGGTTAGCAGGGCTTACTCCAGGATTAGAGAGGAGGAGAGAGGGTTGGAGGGGATGCTGATGAGCACACACACATGCTTGGGTAAATGACATACACCCGAAATGCACACCCCACACCCTCCAACAGCGAGGACCAGGAGCTGTCGGGTGGAAAGAGCCGGGGCTGTTCCATTGCCTCCGTTGCTTGCTTCCCTCAGCTTTCTAGTGAGTCTTTGCATCTTTTGGAAGGTTGTACTTCTTTTTTCTCTTTCACTAAGACATACCTACAAACGTACACACATGTACAAACACACAGTTTGCAGAAAAGTCAAAAAACAAAACCAAGTTTTTGAAGGAAGAAAGTAGCTAGGAGCAGTGACTTATACCTATAATTCCCAGGACTTGGAGGAAGGCTGAGACAGGAGGATTACAGGTTAGAGATCAGCCTCAGCAACTTAGTGAGACCCTGTTTCAAAATAGAAAATAAAAATAGGGTGGGGGGTGTAGCCCAGAGGTAGAATGCTCCTTGATTCAATCCTCAGTACCCCAAAGAAAAATAAATAAATAAATAAATAAATAATAAATAAAAGGGAAGAGAGTGAAATGACCCATAATCCTGTTACTCAGAGTTATCCAGTATAACTACATTTATTCAAATTAGTTTGGATTGCAATTAGTTCAGGATGGAATTATCTACACACACATGTTATCTCCATCCCATAACGATTTAGATCTAAGATGCAAAATAGGATTCATTTCATGACCCAGGTCTGGCCAGTTTCAAGGGCCAGCGGAATTGTGTGTGGCCAAGGATTTTGCAGGTGTAGGGGCTCCTGGAAAGGCTGTCAGGAAGGATTACTGATCCCGCCATACTTTGAGGGCGTGGGGAGCTGTGGCCTACTTACGGTGCGCCCCTCCCAGCCTGGTTGAGATGAGCAAGGGCTGCCGAGTTGTGGATTTCTG
This sequence comes from Glis glis, assembly GCA_004027185.1. Classification (NCBI taxonomy): domain Eukaryota; kingdom Metazoa; phylum Chordata; class Mammalia; order Rodentia; family Gliridae; genus Glis; species Glis glis. Next base: position 2,991 of record PVJS01022898.1, on the reverse strand, counting down.
GTTTTTAAACAATAGGAATTTCCCCCAGATTTTGGCACTGCTCCCCCTAGCAGTGCCAAAAGCCAGTACAGAAAAGAATTTGCTTGTGTGTGTATTTATTTCCATCTCGCTCAGGGGTCTCTTTTCCAAATAATGGAGGGGCCAGCACACTCAGAGAAGGTGGTATTTCTCACCGACTCCCGGGAGTCTCTGTTTGTGAGGACTTAAAGGTTTTGAAAGCTCAGTAACACAGATCAGAGTCTCCCCGCTGGCTGGTCTTCCAGTCCTGGGGGGAACTTCTCACATCAACTACACATCGCGGATCAAAGTTATCTGTGCATATGTCACTTGCCCATGTGGAAGAGCAGGCAGGAGCGCTTTGACAGGGCGGTGGCTTAAACATCCAACAGGTGGGGGCAATCCCCTTCACTTCTCTTAAACCTAAGATACTGCATGGCAAGCGGCAGGCTTCCTCAAGATTCTCTCGATTGCCAGCCAGGACTCTAGTTTCTGTTTTGTTTGACAACAGTGACCCAATTTCTCTTTGAGTAAAGGTTTAGACACACTTTATGACTGTCTGTTCTAAGAACCATAAGCGTTTCAACGTTGAGAGTCACAGGGGCCCAGGAAGGGACATCCCCTCTGATCTTTCCATTTTGAAGACGAGAAAACAGAGGCCTAAGCTTGAATCACTGACCATCATGGCGGTGGTCAGAACAGATATGGTGTCTCCTGACTCATGATTCAGTGCTCATCTTCCTGCGTCAGATTGTCTATACACTTAAAAACAATCTGATTTTTTTTTTTTTTTGCAGTACTGGGGATTGAACCCAGGGGCATTCTACCTCCGAGCTACACCCCCAACCCTATTTTTTATTCTTTATTTTGAAACAGGGTCTCACTAAGTTGTGGAGGGCCTCACTAAGTAGCTGAGGCTGGCCGCGAACCTGCGATCCTCCTTTCTCAGTCTCCCAGTACTGGGATTACAAACGTGCACCACCATGTCCGGCCAATCTGATCTTTTAAATATGTGTGTCTCCTTCCTCTTCTCCCATCTCCCTCTTCCCCCCCACCCCCAGTACAATCGGCGCTGTTAAGTCTACAGCTATCTTCATGATTCCAGCCAGACGCAGCCTCCAAGGGCCTGTGTCTCTCACCAGCCAGCTCCCACCAATTTCTGGGTACAGTTAATTCTTCCAGGGAAATTAATTTTTAAGGCAATACGATTAAAAACATTAACCACAGTTGCACATAGAAGCGATTCAGTAAATATTTGTTGAATATCGAATAAATGAACAAAAGGCGTTCTCCATCGAATGTGATAATTTCCAACATTCCTGGGGCTTTTTTTTTTCTTTAATGAGGCAGCCAGGAATAATAACTCCAGCTGCTGTCATAAGACAGGAAGAGAGGGGATTTCTTCCCTCTTGGCTTTGTCCTTGTTCGTGTAACCTGTATGCACTGCTGAACTTCCTGAATAACCGTGTCACGGTGGCAGGAGCAGGGGAGGGATGAACTTGAGCCTGGACGCCCGGATTAAAGCCACGTCGCCATATTTGCAGAGCGCCAGGGGCGTGCGTGCACGGTTGGCGCAGGATTTGGTAAAGCACGGGGCTGTGTCCACCACAGCTCCTGTTCCTCCTGCACCTGGGTGGTCTGAGGACCCAGTGCACCCTGGGATGACCGGGAGCCGTGGTAACAGTCTTACCCCCAACTCCAGGCTTCCCAGGAGGCAGGCTATGGAGAAACAGCTCTTACCCCAGCTTGCCTGGTCCCCTCCTTTCCTTTCCGGCCCCTCCACCTGCTGACTCCCCCTTGCATCCTGTGGAGAGCCTGGCTGTGGTTCTGCAGGTAATCCCCAAATGCTGCTCTTCCAAGGCCAGCCGGCGAGGGATCTGTGGACTATGGCACAAGCCTCCAGCAATCCGACTGAGCAGCATTGGTTACGTAGCGTTGAGGAAGGGAAAGGACAGGAGGTGAGCGCTTAGTCATGATGTCCTTCAGAGGCAGGACAGGGAAGGGGTGACCGCCACCTCCACAGTCAGGACACCCGCGACCTGCATCCCAACTCCACTCAGGGCTCCAAAGGCTCTTGGGGAAATGGCTTCACTCGTCTAAGCCTCAGTTTTCTTGTAAGTAAGATGGGGATGCTGAAAGAAGGAAAATGCCCGCTGCAGAGTAAGCGTTCAACAGTTTTATTATTAAACCTGTTACTAGTGTCGCCAAGACGAAAATACGCATCAGTGTTTCAAGGAAGGGACCCGGAGGAGACAGTGAGTTAGAGTGGAGCATAAAGACACCAGGGTGTCACACAGACCTGGCAGGCGTGGCCTTCAACAAGCACATTCGCCTTTCCAAGGCTCAATTTCCTCATTAAAGCAGAGAGAGAAAGAGAATGAGAAGTAACTAAAATAGCATAGGCTGCATGGGAGGAATGCACTAACAGCCCATTTTCTTTCTCTCATTGTTTTACTCACATTTCACATTCGCTTCGAGCCGAGGCTGGAGGTATAGACACACTGTCCCCAGTCCCTCCCTGAGCGCCTCTGTCCTGGGCCTCCAAAGCCGCCATCTTGGTGGTTATCACAGCACCGATATTTACCCCCACACACACATACACACATGCATACACACGTATATACACACATACACACACATGCATGCATGCACATACACACATGCACACACATATACACTAATGCATACACATATACAGACATGTACACACATGCACTCATGCACACATACACACTTGTACATGCATATACACATACATACACACATATACATGTGTACACACATACACACATATGAATGCACGCACATACACACATATGCACATGTACACACATACACATACACGCATATACACATACACACATACACATGTGTACACACACATGCATATGCATGCATGCAATGCACACACACGCACATACACATGTACACATGTACACACGTACACACATGTATACATGTACACACACTTACACACATATGTACACACATGCA
>PVJS01022897.1:0-22565 GCA_004027185.1 Glis glis | reverse complement strand
TGCAAAAGCAGGTTTCTGAAATGCTTCTTGTTAAACTATGTTTTAGCCAATTTGCCCCTTGACTAATTTTTAAACTCTCATTTAAAAGCCTATTAGAGAGTGACATCAGCAAGATGGCAGACTAGAAGGTGCCAATGTTCATCTCCCTCACTAAAACAAAACAAACAACAACAACAAAATAACTACCTGCCAACAAAATAGCAAAGGGAAAACCCTAGAATATCACAATAGCAGAATCCCAATGGAACACAAAAACCAAGGATAGCTGGTTTACCTGCACCACCCATTCCCCACTCAGGGTCAGCTCGCAGCCAGGAAGGATTTCCCCCTGAGGGGAAAGGTGAGTAGGAAGACCCCAGCAACCTGCAGGCCTCAACTCTGTACGCCCCTGTGGTCTCACTGACACTGAGCCCAAGGGAGGGAGCTGCCCGGAGCTCCACCACTGCACTGCCCCAAGAAAAGGAGCCCAAGCTGTGCTCTGCCCCTGATTTATGAATAGCAGAAGCACACTTCCATCCCTGGGGCCTTGCTGCTGCTGAAGACTACCATCTACGGCCACCAATACCCTGCCATCTATGGACCGGGATTGCCACAAGATGCCACAGAGCCACCCCATCTCCCTGGTCCAAGTCACTGCTACAGTCCCCCACAGGCACTAGATCACTGTTGACATGCCCCATTCCTGAGAACTTACTGCCACAGTACCCACCCCTGAGCTGCTGCAGCACCCCTACCTTCCTAGGAACTGGAGTTTTTGCTGTGCCGTACCATCCCCCAGGACCTGAGCCACCAGAGGTCCCTTTATCCCCAGAATAGGGCTGCTGCTGCACCCTGGCCCTGGGTTTGAGCTACTGCCATATCCTGTCTTCTTGGACTTGAGATGCAGAGGAGCAACCCAGAGTTTCAGACCCCAGCTCTGTGGGAGATCTGCTCAAGCCTGTGCATCTGCAAGTGCACACTGTGGCCCCACACTCAGATGCCACCGTAGTTCTGTGAACCCGTGTCTAGGATACCAGCTCTTCTGAGCACCTGCTCCATGGCTTGGCAACACCACAGCTGCCTGCCATGCCAGATGCAGCACCAAGAGGGATGCCCTTGGGGAGGACTCTCCCCAGCAGACAGTAGAACAGTAGAATCATATCAGCCTTTGCCACTGTGGACCTCCTCAGCCCACATTGCCATTGCTGCCACCATAAACACCTGAAGCTTTTCACAAATGCTGACCTCAGCTGATGGAGCTGCCTGGAGACTATGCCACTGCATCCCATTTGGACTCAGAGGGGCCACACCCTGCCCAACCAGTGCCCTTGCACACACCTGTAGGTGAAAGTCTTTCCCCAACAAAGTCAGTCTGTAAAATTTGGAAGAGGTGGCTGTTCCATCAAATGTACAGACATTATGCAAAGCCACATGAAACATGGAAAAGAAGGAAACATGACACCACCAAAGGAATAGCAATTCTGTAGTGGCTGAGCCCAAAGAAATGAGGATCTATGAATTGCCTGAAAGGGAATTTGAAATAATTATTTTAAAGATGCACAACAAGATTCAAGAGAACACAAACAGGCAATGCAATGGCATCAGGAAAATAATACATGAACAAAACTAGAACTTCAACAAGATAAAGATCATAAAAAGGGGGAAGGGGATGTACTGGGGAATAATAATACTAAGGAACCAAACAGAAGTCCTGAAACCGATGAATACAACAGATGATACAATAGAGAGCTTCAATAGCAGATTCAATCAAGAAGGAAAAAATAATCTATGAACTTGAAGACAGGTCTTTTGAGATTACCTGATAGAGGAGAAAAAAAGAAAAAAGAATGCAAAAGAGTGAAGAAAGCCTATGGGGCTTATGTGATATCATTAAGCTAACCAATATAGACATTATAGGATTTCGGGGAAGGGCTATTTAAAGAAATAATGGCTGAAAACTTCTCACCTCTTGGGAGAGATATGAACATTCAGATCCATGAAGTTCAAAAGATCCTAAACAGATATAAAGAGGTGTTTGCCAAGACCTAATATAACCTAATTGTTACAAGTCAAAAATCATAGACAATTTTGAAAGCAAGAGAAAAACAACATGTTACATACAAGAGACTCTTCATTAGACTATTAATGAATATCTCAGCAGAAACCTTGTAAGAAAGGGAAGAGTAGGATTTATATTTATTTTTTCTTTGCTCTTTAAGTTGATTTTTGTATACTTTTTTGGTGCACTATAGTCTCACATCAAAATGTAGTTCAGAGCGATAGTGACATACATGCTCATAGCATGAGCTGTGAGCTCTCCCCCGGCTCCCTCCATAGTCCCCCCTTTCCAAGATATTGAGATTGGCATTGATATTATTCCATATGGACATAATGTCACTGGAAGTGTTTCCTTCATTAATTCTCCCTCTCTCCCCTCAGCCCTCCCCAAGACCACCTCCCTCCCTCCCCTGGAGTTTCTCCTCCATTATCTGAAGTCCCTCTTATATCCTGATTACTCCCTAGCTTCCACATATTAGAGAAAACATATGACTCTTCACTTTCTGTGACTGGCTGATCTCACTTAACATAATGTTCTCCAGGTCCTTCTATTTTCCTGCAAATGATGTAATTTTGTTCCTTTTTATTGCTGAGTAGAATTCCATTGTGTGTAGACACTTCACAAAAGAAGAAATACAAATGGCCAATAAATACTTGAAAAAACATTCAACATCATTAGCAATCAGGGAGATGCAAATTAAAACTACACTGAGATTCCATCTAACCCCAATAAGAATGGCAATCATCAAGAAGTCAAACAACAATAAATACTGACAAGGATGTGGAGAAATAGGAACCCTTCTACACTGTTGATGGCATTGCAAATTAATGCAGCTGCTATGGAGATCAGTGTAGAGATTCCTCAGAAAACTGGGAATGGATCCACTGTATGATCCAGCTATACCACTCCTGGGTATCTTTCCAAAGTAACTGAGATCAGAATATTATAGTAATACATACATATCCATGTTTATAGCAACACAATTCATAGTAGCCAAATTATGGAACTAACCCAGTGTCTATCAACAGATGAATAGATTTCAAAGTTATGGGATATACACACAATGGGATTATATATTTAAAATTCTGGGCTAGAGGTGTGGCTCAGTAGTATAGCACTTGCCTAACATGGCAAGGCCCTAGGTTCAATTCCCAGCAACACACACACACACACACACACACACACACACACACACACACACTACTGAGAGAAAAAGGAAACTGCCAACTCCAAACTCCCTCAGAAATAAATGAGAAATAAAACTTTCCCAGATTAGCAAAAGCTGACCTGCCTTTTAAGAAATGCTAAAGGGTATTCTTCAAGCAGAAACAAAAGGACACTAATTACTAATATGAAAACATATAAAAGTATAAAATCCACTGGTAAAGGTCAATATATAGTTGAATTCAGAACACCATAGCTGGATGCAGTGGCACATTCCTGTAATCCCAGCTACTTGGGAGGCTGTGGCAGGAGGATTGCCAGTTCAAGGCCAACCTGGGCAACTTAGCAAGATATCGTCTCAATATAAAAAATAAAACCCGGGCGTGGTGGTGCATGCTTGTAATCCCAGAACTTGGGAGGCTGAGACAGGAGGATCCTGGTTCACGGCCAGCCTCAGCTACTTAGTGAGGCCTCCGCAACTTAGTGAGACCCTGTTTCCAAATAAAGAATAAAAAATAGGGCTGGGAGTGTAGCCTGGAGGTAGAATGCCCCTGGGTTTAATCCCTAGTACCACAAAAAATAAAAATAAAATAAAAAAGGGCCCAGGATATAGTCCAGTCATAGAGAGAGAGAGAGATAAAGGAAGAAAGAGAGAAAGGAAGGAAGGGAGGGAGGGAAAGAGGGAGGGAGGGAGGGAGGAAGGGAGGCAAAGGAAAGGAAAGAAGGAAAGAAACCCAGAATACTATAGTTCCAGAATGGTGGTGTATAAATCACATAACTCTGGTATACAGATTGAAAGACAAAAGAATTAAAATAATAAGTTATAATATTTCCTTATTTTAAAATGGTAACTATGTGAGATGATGGATATGTTCACTGATTTGATTGCAGTAGTAACCATTTCACTAGGTATATTAAAATATCATGGGGAATACCTTAAATATGTATCATTTTTTATTCTATTGGAATATTAAGGGATTTCTCCTCTGCCTCAAGAGGAGAAGAAAACAATGGTATAAGAGGGATCTTTGCTAATAATGTAAATATATTCATATATTTGTAAGCCGTTTGTGTGTTCTTGTGAATTATCTGGTAAGACATTTTTTGTATTTGCCTTTTTATTTTTTTATTTTATTTTATTTATTTATTTATTTATTTTGCAGTACTGGGATTGAACCCAGGGGCATTCTACCTCCGAGCTACCCCCCCAGCCCTATTTTTTATTCTTTATTTTGAAACAGGGTCTCACAAAGTTGCGGAGGGCCTCACTAAGTAGCTGAGGCTGGCCACGAACCCAGATCCTCCGGTCTCAGCCTCCCAACTACTGGGATTACAAGCGTGCACCATCATGCCCAACTCATAAGAGTTCTTTAGATATTATGGGTGAAAACAAATGCATATCATTTATTTTGTAAGTATCTTATACCTGTTTGACGTTAGACTTCTAAATTTATTTATAATTTTGAAAGTAGAAACTTTCTGTTTTTTATTCTCCTTTATTTTTTCCTTTAGTGATATGCTTAGAGACATTTTACTAATGCTATAAAAAGATAATCTGTTCTATATTTTGTAAATTTATTTTCTTGTAGTTTTATTTTTATTAACTCCTTTGCAATCTCTTTTTAGAGTCCTGAATGAGGAAAAGTTCTAACTTTATTTTTTTACACGAAGGTATTTTACTACACTTATATTAAATAATATATTAATTACCCTACAAAATTTTTTTGGGGGGAAACATCTTTATCACAAGTCAAAACTTTGTTTCTTGACTTTTTTGTTCTGTTTTACTCCGCTATATTGGTCTACTATTATGCCAATACCACAATGTGAAATTATAATATGTCCAAAAATTCTGTAATCTAAATGTCACTTCATGAGGTTTTTTCCCCCCACAATTTTATTGCAGTTTTACTTCGGGTTTGGATGTAGAAGTTTTTGACAAACTAGGGCTCCCACTAAAACAACTAAAAAAAATGGATAAACTGAAAAATCATATGTTTTAACACATCTGAGAGCTATGCATGCCAAAAATCTAAAGACTTCCAGAGAGGGGCCAGCCCTTTCCGGGTAAGCGGAGAACACGGGCTACTCTCCTCCTGGAAGCGCTCGGTGAACACAGGCAGAAGGAATCTGCTAGAGTAAGGAGAAACCAGTTAAGCTGTTAGCAGCTCTGTGGCTGGTGCAGTGGAATTGAAGGTTAGGAACCCCAAACGCAGCAGAGATCGTCCTTCCTGTCAACAATTCTCCCACTTGGACTTTTGCTCAGTGTTTGGCAGAAACTTCTGGAAAGCTGGAGGCAAGACTAGAAAGCAAACAGAGATCCCAAAGTCCACGAGGAGGAAGACCTGCTACATACCTAGATAAGATTTCACCCTTAAGAAATCTGAAAACAAATGCAACCTAAAACTAACTAAAGCTGCAAATGAGCTTCAATCCTGTTGAATTCTTTATTGGATCAAAGAAAAAGCGCCCCCTCCCTCCATTCTAGTCGTCTGATAAGAAGAAAGGATTTGTTCCTTCTGGAGAAAAGGAATATTTACTTCAGTCCCCGTGATTTTGAAACACAGTAAAAAGTTACAATTCATGAAAAGAAGAAGGAAAACATGACTTTGATTCAAAGGAAAATATAATCAGCAGAAGGAAAACTGTGGATGATCCAAAAATGACTGTAAAATGGATACTAGAAAGGTTTTTAAAAATTAAAGCAAAAAATAGACCCACTAGATGACGAGATGGAGAATTTCAATAGAGGAATGGACACATTGACACCAATAAAATGGGCATTCTAAGCCGACATAGTGGTGCACGCCTGTAATCCCAATGACTCAGGAGGCTGAGGCCAGAGGATTGCAAGTTCAAAGCCAGCCTGGGCAAGTTAGCAAGACCCTGCCTCAAATAAATAAATAGAGCTGGGGATGTAGCTCAGTGGTACAGCACCCTTGGGTTCAATCACCAGAACCCAAAAAGATAAATAAATAAAAGAATGAGCATTCTAAAATATTTAAAATTAATGCATATTTCAATGAACTTGACTTAGCCATTCCACAATGTCTGTATATTTCAAAACATCATGTTGTAGCCGGGCGTGGGGGCATACGCTTGTAACCCCAGTACTTGGGAGGCTGAGACAGGAGGATTACAGGTTTGAAGACAGCCTCGGCAACTTAGTGAGGCCCTCTGCAACTTAGTGAGACCCTGTTTCCAAATAAGAAATAAAATTGGGTTGGGGGTATAACTTGGAGGTAGAATGCTTCTGGGTTCCATCCCCAGTACCCCCCAAAAAATCATGGTTTTTTTGTCAATTAAATATAAATAAGTAATAAAATACTTAGACATTCATTGGATGGCTTAGTGGCAAACTTAGAAGGCTACCAAAATAAAGGATCAATAGCTGCAAAGACAGATCAATAGACTCAATAGACACAGAAATTAAAACATAGACCAAAAAAAACTTTTTAAAAGCAAGGAGAGAAAGAGATGAGATAGTATCTGTAATTAACAATTTTCAAAGAAACACACAAACCCAAACAAAAAAATACATTTTTAAAAGCCTGCCAACATATAAGAAAGAAATAATACTAGTTCTACACAAAATCTTTCAGAAAACAGAGGAGAAAGAATTACACTCCTACTCATTCTATTTGGCTCACATAACCCTGATATCAAAATAGGTATCATTAAGAAAAAAAAATTATAGGCCGGGCGTGGTGGCGCACGCTTGTAATCCCAGTACTTTGGGAGGCGGAGACCAGAGGATCTGGGTTCATGGCCAGCCTCAGCTCTCTCTCTGTCTCTCCCTCTCTCTCTCTCTCTCTCTCTCTCTTTAGTGAGGCCCTCCGCAACTTCGTGAGACCTGGTTTCAAAATAAAGTATAAAAAATAGGGCCAGGGGCGTAGCGCGGAGGTAGAACGCCCCGCGTCCAATCCCCGGTTCCGCAAAAAAAAAAGAAAAAAAAATTATAGACCAATATCACTCTTTAACATCGATATAAATTTCTAAGCAAAATAACAATAAATTTAATCTAGCAATATGTCTAAAGGATAATATATTATAATCAAGTTGAGTTATCCAAGGAATACAAAGTTGACTTCAACATTTTTTAAATAAAACATTTATTGGTTTTGGGGGGAATTTCATGAACCAACTCTATATTACAACTGAGCCATTAATCTTGTAGCTTCATTAACATTAACTGGTTCCTTGTCATCATGCTGCTGAGGAATCGGCGCCATCTGAAGAGGTTCCAGAGAAAGGCCTTTCCGGAAGTTTGCAAGTTCCTTCTGTATGTTCACGAAAGCTAGATCCACTCTGTTAAACTTTCTCATCATTCACAATGTTTATCTTCTTAAGATTAGTAGTAACCGGTTTTGCTTTGTTTTTAGTGTGAAAATATCTTGGCTGGTGACTTGAGATACATTCCTGGACTTCTGCTCCCTTAATTTGTTCTTGGCCATTGTCTCCGATACTCACGTGCAGGGGCTCAAGCTCCAGATGAAGCCATCTGCCCGACTTTAACATTTAAAAGTCAGTCCATTGAATTGGCCACATTGAAAGAATCAGAAAAATAAACTGTGAAATGTTATCATTAGATACAGAAAAATTATTTCATAAAACTCACCACTTTTTCATTTAAAAAGAAATACTTTCGTCATGTTAGGTATAGGAAGGGATTCCCTCAATCTAATAAGAATAACTACTATAACAATATTACAATTAATAGCAAATTTAATGTAAATATCCTGTATTATTGTTTCTGTTGACCATCAGACAGGTGGCTGTAGCAAGTGAAATAAGGCAAGAACAAAAAAGTTCTAAATGTTGGAAAGAAAGTAATCCTCTCATTTTTTTTTCAGTACCGGGGATTGAACTCCACGCTACACCCCCGGCCCTATTTTTTTTTTATACTTTATTTTGAAACCAGATCTCACGAAGTTGCAGAGGGCCTCACTAGGTAGAGAGAGAGAGAGAGAGAGAGAGAGAGAGAGAGAGAGACAGGGAGAGAGAGAGAGAGAGAGAGCTGATGCTGGCCACGAACCCGGATCCTCCGGTGGTCTCCACCTCCCAAAGTACTGGGATTATAAGCGTGTGCCACCACGCCCGGCCTAGTAATCCTCTCTTCTATATGGTTATGTGCATAGAAATTCCAAAGAAATGCATAAACATATGACAAGAAACAGTATGTGGATTTTAACAAAGTTGCTGGTGATAAAGCCAATAGACAAAAATCAAGAGTATTTCTGAATAGTAGCATCAACCATTGGAAAATACTTTTTTTAAAAAAGAAAGCATCATTTACAAGAACATCAAAAAATAAAACATGGGGGATGTGATGAAAATTATCTAAGACCTTTTAACAAAAAATTATAAAACATTACTGAATAAAAAGATCTAAATAAATGGAGATATTAGCTTATGTATGAATTGAAAGACTCAATATTATTAATTTGTCAATCCTCCCCATATTCTTCTATAAATTTAACATAGTCCCAGTCAAAATCCCAGCATGCTTTTGTTAAGAGAAATATACAAATCGAGTATAAAGTTTATATGGAAGTGCGGTGACCTAGCCTAACTCAGAAAACTTGAAGAACTACAGTGCTGGAGAATTTACACCAGGCTTCAATATTCACTACAAAATTGCAGTAAATAAGACAATGCAGTATTGTTGTAAGACTAGACAAATACCCCAATGGAACAGAATAGAGTGCAGAAATAAACCCACACAAATATAAGCTCTTGATTTTTGACAAAGGCACTAATGGGATTCAATTTTTAATAAGTGATGCTGAATAACTGGACATCTTCCACCCCAAAAATGAATCTTTATCCATTCTTCACACTAGATACAAAAGTTGATTCAACATAATATCAAAGACTTAAAAGTAAAGACTAAAATTTTAAAGCTTCTATAGGAAAATATAGGAAATGTCTTTGCACTCTCTTTCTCTCTCCCACCCCCTTTTCTCTCTCTCTCTCATTTTCAGATTTTCCTTAACTAATTTAAAAATAAGATTTGCAGAAATTTTAATTATATATTTTTCTGTCATACCAGTGAGTTGTTTCTCATATATACAAAGATATTATGGTTATTTTAGCTGAACTTATTTCAAATATTTTTCCCCTGTTGGATTTTTTGTTGTCATTTTTGTTTGTATTCAGAATATCACTGAAGCTGAGTGTGGTGGTGCACACTTGTAATGCACGCTTGGGAGACTGAGACAGGAGGATTGCAAGTTCAAAGCCAGCCTTGACAACTTAGGCCCTCTGCAACTTAGTGAGACCCTGTTTCCAAATAAGAAATAAAATCAGGCTGGGGATGTAGCTCAGAGGTAGAATACCCCTGGGTTCAATCTCCAGTACCACAAAAAAATATATATATCACTGAAAAATGGAGATATTATTGCCTTATTCTTGGCTAGACGTGCTGAACAATTTTTAAGTGATAAAATTTATTTAAAAACTGCTAGAAGTAGTTTAAAATGTTTCAACACAAAGAAATGATAAATGTTTGAGGTAATGCTTACCCTGATTTGAACATTACACAATGTATACATATATCAAAACATCACATGGTACCCCATAAATATGTATAATTTTATGTGCCAAATAACTTTTTTAAATGATGAAATCTAGTGTACCTGTTCTCTTCATAGTCTTGATAAACAAGCCTTTAGCATTTACCATTAAGTATGATGTTGGTGTTAGCTAGAGAAAGCTATTTACTATCATATTAATATATTATCCATCTACCCTCAGATTTCCCTGCATTTTGTCACAGCAGAGTATAAAATTTTGCATCTTCAAGAATAGAAAAATAGCCGGGCATGGTGGCACACGCTTGCAATCCCAATACTTGGGAGGCTGAGACAGGAGGATTCGGGTTCACGGCCAACCTCAGCTACTTAGTGAGGCCCTCCACAACTTAGTGAGACCCTGTTTCAAAATAAAGAATAAAAACTAGGGCTGGGGGTTTAGCTTGGAGGTAGAATGCCCCTGGGTTCAATCACCAGTACCGCAAAAAAAGAATAGAAAAATATATGTGTGTATATAATTTCCAGAATTATAAGAATGTTGAAATGGCTACCTTCCCTGGATCTACTGATGCCATGATCCACTGTGCTAATGGCATCTACTTTTAAGTTATTTCATGGTCCTGGATATCATTTTCCTTTTAACATAGTTGTACATTTGTCTTGTAAAATATTTAGGTAATGTTTTATCTCTATAGCTGAAAACACATGGTTATATTTTTGTCTTTATCAAACATTTTAGGTAGTTTTTTGTTTGTTTGTCTGTTTGCTTTTGCTTTTTTGGTGGGGTGAAGGTTGCCCCTATAATCGGAAACATGGAATATTTTTTTTCTTGTGCTAAGTATTTTAGGAAGTTTTGCTTCAATGATGATAATTTACAGATTTGTGCATGTGGGTTTTGTCTGATTTTGGTACCAATATAAAGCTAGCTTTGTATGATAAATTAGAAAAAAAATTACCTTCTTTCTGGGTATTCTGGAATATTTCATGTGTCATGGCAATTACCAGTTATCAAAAGGTTTGAAAACAATTCATGCTAAAAATGACTCAAAGGGTTTTTGTCTTGCTTTGCTTTGCTTTCTGAGACAGGCTGGCTATGCTGCCCAGGCTGGCCTTGGACTCCTGGGCTCGAGTGATCCTCCTGCCTTAGCCTTCCAAGTAGCTAGGACTACACACACACACACACGCACGCACACACGCATGTGCACACACACACGCCACCTCCCCTGACTCTCTTTGAAGGTATTTGATCTATTCAAATTTTCTTTATCCTGATTCAATTTGAGCAGACTATATTTTCCTTCAAAACTGCCAGTTTTCATACTTGCTAATACTAAATATCATATTCTTTCACAACTCCATTATTTAGAGTTCGACTCCATTTTAATTGATAACCCTGTGTGTTTGGTTTTCACTCTGCGTGTTTAACTTTATTGGCAGTTTCCCTGTTTTATTTGTCTGGATTAATTTCTGCTTTTATTCTTAATTGTTTTCATTTGCATCTGTTAGATTAACTTGATTCTTTTCCAAACCGTGGATGAGTGATCATTTATTTTCAGTCTTTCCGATTTAATTAAAACTACATTGACGAAAGACATTCCGGTTATATTTTTAGTTTCTAGCATATGAGATTTGATGTCCAGTGTCCTCAGCAGCATTTTCAATATTGACTTTGAATTCTTTTCCCTATTTAGTTCAAGAAAAGAGACATTCTTCTTTAGAAACCAGGTTTGCCTGCTGTAAAGGAGAGGCCCTGGGTGACCATCCGGCCAGGGAGGAGGGCAGCTCGGTCGCTTTCTGTCTTGGTGTCCTAGCCCTTGGCAGAGTCAGCAGTTTGACGTCATGGTTTCAGGGCACTCTTATAGATCTTAGCATCATATCCACATTGTAGTCCACAGCAGAAGGATAAGGGGGAAGAAAATTAGTGGCAAAGTATAAGTTGCAAATATCACTGGCACCATCTTGTTGACCAGAATTCATAGTCACATGGCCACATCTGGAATCAAAGAATCCTAGGAATCTTTCACTCCTGGATCATGTGCCCAATTAAAAACTCTATTGCTATGAAAAAAGGAGAGAAAAGATAAGCAGGGAACAAGTGTTATCTGCCACAGAGAGTTTTTTTAAAAATTCCAATTAGCTGATGTGTTTATTCTGATTTTTTACTTTTCTTTTCTTTTTTTTTTTTTGTACCAGGGATTGAACCCAGAGGCATTCTACCTCTGGGCTACACCCCCACCCCTATTTTTATTCTTTATTTTAAAACAGGGTCTCACTAAGTTGTGGAGGCCTCACTAAGTAGCTGGGGCTGGCCGCAAACCCAGATCCTCCTGTCTCAGCCTCCCAAGTACTGGGATTACAAGTGTGTGCCGTCATGCCCGGCTATTTTTCGCTTTTATTTTCTAATGTTTTTTTCCAGTAGATCAATGAGATTTTAATTATTTCTATTTTTAAAATTTATTGAAGCTGGGCATGGTGGCGCATGCTTGTAATCCCAGTACTTGGGAGGCTGAGACAGGAGGATCCGGGTTCGCGGCCAGCCTCAGCTACTTAGTGAGGCCCTCCACAACTTAGTGAGACCCTGTTTCAAAATAAAGAATAAAAACTAGGGCTGGGGGTGTAGCTTGGAGGTAAAATGCCCCTGGGTTCAATCCTCAGTACCACAAAAAAAACATATTGATAATTTTTATATCTAAATAGATGGCTATGGAGTACAAAGTCTCACAGGCATTTATAAATCAACTCTCCCCTCTGGTTTCTCCTTGTCTATTCTTACCTAAAGCATTGTATCTGTGAGCTGCATTCCCAGGATCAACAATTCCACTATTTTCCTTTCACTAATTTTCTAGTTCCCTACGACTTCTCTCTGAACAGGTGCTTCAAGTTGGCAGAAGGCTGGCAGATACAGCTACCCCTATCCCATTGTCATAATTCAACAGAATGCAACTTATTTTACAAATGATGGATTTGCTCTTTTTCACTGATAAGTAACTTGAACAAATGCATCTTTTCAATAAATATTAGGGATTATAATTACTCAAATAATATGAATAATAACTTTAGCTCTATTTCAATTTGCAGTTTCACTATAAATTATTCTGAACATTTTAAACTACTGCCTAGCATGTGTAAGGCCCTAGGTTCAATCCCCTGCACCACAAAAAATATTTTTAAACTAAATTTTAATAACATAATTTTGTTATTTTTAGATTGAGTTTTTTTTAAAAAAAAACTATATAGTATAGCCAAAATTGTTATAGAGCCTTTCTATAATTTCCAGTGGAAAAGCCAAACATCATTGCATTATTATGGCACATTTCCACTATTTTCAAATTATTTTACTATTTACTTTATAGTGTGGGAGGAGGGAGGTTACTGGGGAATGAACTCAGGGCCCTGAGCATGCTAGGCAAGTGCTCTATCACTAAGCTACATCTCTAGCCCTTGATTATCTTTTTTTTTTTTTTGTACTGAGAATTGAACCCAGGGGCATTATACCTCTGAGCTGCACCCTCAGCCCTTTTTTTTTTTATTTTGAAACAGGGTCTCACTAGGTTGCTGAGGCTGTCCTTGAACCTGCAATCCTCCTGTCGCAGCCTCCCAAGTACTAGGATTACAGGCATGCACCACCACTCCCAGCTATTTTATAAATTTTAAAAATAAAATTGAGCCGGACGTGGTGGTGCATGCTTGTAATCCCAGCACCTGGGAGGCTTAGACCGCAGGATCCAGGTTCGCAGACAGCCTCAGCTGCTTAGTGAGGCCCTCCACAACTTAGTGAGACCCTGTTTCCAAATAAAAGAATAAAAAGTAGGGCTGGGGGTATAGCCCAGAGATAGAATGCCTCTGGGTTCAATCCCTGGTACCACCAAAAAAAAAAAATAATAATAATAATAAATAGTACAAATTATTTTATAACTCACATCCTACTTTCATTTATATGCCTAAGAAATTATGGAATATTTTTGAACAAATGCAAAATTTTTCATTTTATTAAAGCATAACCTCTCATATGTAAGGCAAAACTGAAAAGTTACAAATAAGTTGCAGACCTGCCACTGGCAAAAAAAAACTACACTCAAAACTTTGCAGAGTTAAAGATTATAGAAGCGGGGGTGGGAATTGGGGGAGGGTTAATTGACCGATGTATGCATGTATACTTCTACCACCCTGAAACCCATCAAGATGTATGATTACAATGCACCAATAAAATAAATAAATTTTAAAAATTATAGAAGCTGAATTCTTACTCGTCAGAAGTGTTTTCCCAATGTCAGGTTAATAATTCTGTGTGTCTGGCACTGCGGTTCCACTGTAAAAACAATGGAGCTCCATCAAGCTGGGATTGTGTGAGGGGAGGGAGGGGAGGGAAGGAAGAAAGCCAG
The DNA here is from genome assembly GCA_004027185.1 of Glis glis. Taxonomy (NCBI): domain Eukaryota; kingdom Metazoa; phylum Chordata; class Mammalia; order Rodentia; family Gliridae; genus Glis; species Glis glis. Next base: position 8,448 of record PVJS01022897.1, on the reverse strand, counting down.
AGGGTAGGAGGATATGGTTTTAACATCTGAAACTCAACTTCATAATGAGAAACAGAGGAGACATGATGTCATACTAGAGAAGGTAGCTCCACGGTATTTTTTCCCCCAAGCTGGCTTGACCTGAGATTTTCAACAAATTCCAGATGGAAAGAAAGGAGAAATATATATGTGTATATATATTCTAAGTCTGAAACAAAGACTTAAAGCCGAGGTTTTTCACTCACGAATTGAACATGCTTGGATTTAATGCAGATGGAGCAAAGCCACCTCATTACTCCCTCCTCCTTGCCTCCTTAGCCCGAACCCTTTAACCTCCCTCTGACTCTGCAGGATGCTGTCTGGTCTGGTTTAGCCTCCTGACCACTAACTGAAGGAAAGGTTCTTTAATTCCTACTTGGAAGTCATTCATCGTTTTTCATCAACTGTAAAACTCAGGTTCGGTTCTTGGCTTTGAATTGTATTGTTTTCATATTTTAACTTCTTGGAAATTGGGATGGGTAATCAAAGCTGCTTTGTCATTTAACAGGAAAAAATTTCTTTTGGTTTTTGTTTGTTTGTTTGTTTTTGCTTGGTTGGTTGGTTGCTTACTTTTGTATTGTCCTTAGTGGAACATAAAATAATGTTGCATCCACTGTCTTCCTTGTGCTAGAATTTATATATAGCAACATATTGGTGGTGACTAATGAGGCAGAGAGGCTTTATCTGTTTTGTTCTGCTCTGTTTACTCTGGAATGGCTTCTTAAGTTTAGGAAGAGACTCACTATCTTGTATGGGGAGGGAAGAAGAGGAAGAGAATCAGGTATACAGAGAGAAATACACCAAGTGATATGTGTATGTATGTTTGTATCACTTTGAATCTCATGATGATGTATAACTGCACCAATAGAACTATTAAAAAAGAGAGAGACCTATAAAGAAAGCCCCCTAGGAGCTGAGCTGGGCTCTATGAAAGTGCACTTGCTTGGAGTTGAACTGGGTGCTATGAAAGTGCACTTGCTTGGAGTTGAACTGAGTGCTATGAAAGTGCACTTGCTTGGCTTGGCTCCTCTGGATTGTACAAATATAAAGCCAGTACAGGTGATCAGTTCTCACCTGAGAGAAATGTTGTTCCTCCTCTCTGAAGGTTCTAGAACAAGAGTATGTCAATCTGCATAAGAAGCCCAGAATCTTCAACAAGAAAAGGATGGAGTGTGTAGATCCTACTGCCAGAAAATCAGCAAGAGATGGTAGAAGAAAATGATAACAAGCACACAAAAATAAAAATCAAGGAAAAAAAGATAGGTTTTTCCTGAGTAGGTGCTACAACCACAAGATGAGCCCACGTTTTAGGGGGAAAGGCTGAGACAGGAAGCCTTGTAAACTCAGTCACTCTGGCACAGTGTGGAGCTTTTTATTTTATTTTGGCACTCGGGATTGAACCCAGGGGCATTCTACATTTGAGCTACACCCCCAGCCCTATTTTATTTTTAATTTTGAAATAGGTTTTCACTAAGTTGCTGAAGGCCTCACTAAGTTGCTGAGGCTGGCCTTGAACCTATGATCCTCCTGTCTCAGCCTCCCAAGTACTGAGATTCCAGGCATGTGCCACCATGCCCAGATGAGCTTTTTAAAGAACAGTGATCAGGCACAGAACATGGTAACCCAGCAGGAATTTCTACAGTGCTGACAGGAATCCAAACCTCAAGAATATTTCCTCCACAGTGGACAGGTACCGATCTACTGGGCAGGACCAACCTTTCAACAGCAGCAACATGTGGCCGAAAGCCACCACACCAGGGCGTTGCTCCATTTGCTAGTCCCCTCTCTCCACCTGGCGCTTAGAAGTAAGACGGTCACCTCCTGGACTGAGTTTGCCCCTGCAGTTATGGAAAATTAATTGAAAATTTAGGCACTTGCCAATCTTTGTATTTCCAGCTGCCGGACTAGACCATTTGCCTACTAAGTACTAAGTACCTAAATACTGAGTAATATTTTGTACTACTAAGTACAAATCAGGCACCACCGAAGACACTTCAAAAATGTTCCAAATCATCCATGAAAAGTTGTGATTATTTGAAGGAAATGGAGTCACAGGGATTAAAAAAAATCCAAAGACATGATGCTCATAGAATGGTGGATGAAAGATTCACACGCAGGTCAAGGTGACTTGGAAAGTCGTGCTCTTTTCACAACAGCATACTGGCCACCTCAGAAGAGACGGAAGTCTCTTGGGGATATGCTGGCAGGTCAAATTACTCAGAGATCATCCACAATGCTTGTCATCCACGATGATTGCTTTATGTCTGGATTAGATCATATAACCCATGTTTAGAACATGAAGAAGAAATATCAGATGGGCAGAGAACCAGCCATTGATGCCAGTAACACATGAGCCCCCAGATTTCCTTAGGTTCACTGTGAACTGGTTAATGCAAAGCTTGACAATTTAGGAGACCCTGAAACCCCTGAGGAGGGGTTTTCCAAATAATCAAAGGAGACCTTGACTCTAGTTCCTCTCTAGAAAAACCCTGACAATCTGTCTCACAGAGTCTCTTTCCAAATATGAGTAAGCAAAGGCAGAGGAGTTTGCCACTTAACTATATAATTCATCTACTAAAGGATTTCTGGAGCCTTTCTAGAACTTTCTGGACACTGTGATCCTTGAGGCAAAGGGACAATTAACACCATTAACACTAACATTCTTTTTATAATGTTATTTTTATTATAAAATATGATAACTTTATATGAATTGTGGAATGGAAAATGTGGATGGAATAAAAGACAATATATTTGTCTCATAATCTCTTCATGAAGTGTCAAGAACTGTTACCAATTCAAATTAATATGTTTCCAGTCATAGCTACTTTTTTAAAAAAATCATAATTAGTACCACACATGGAAATAGTTTAGATCATTCTTCTTTTACTTAACATTACATCATGAGTTTCCTCCTCACCATTACAAATTTCCATAATGTGCCAAGGTTACGATTTTGAGTATGGGCCACTGGGGATTCTAATCGTGGAACAGGACAGTAAGGCGATATAGGTCGTACCTGCTAATCTGCTCATGGAGGAAAAGTGGCCAAGGACATCATCCCAGATGGGGGCGTGCTTGAAAGGCAATGGGCAACCCAAAGTATGATATCAAAACCATGAGTGGCAAACAAACAAAGAAAATCAGGAGACATCTACCCCAAACATTAGGGAATATGGGCTAAACCAATTAGGAATTTAAAAATCTATAGAGATTTACTGAGATAATGGTACCCAGAGGGAGAGAGACTTTTACAAACAGGTGATAATATAATTTATCATTCCAACTGAAACATTATTGGTAATTGCACTGGGACAACAATTACAAACCAGGGACTTCCCAGAGAAACAGAGACAAATAATTGTCTTATTTATGTTTTATAGGCAACCAAGAAGATATGAAAGGGAAGAGCTCACAAAGGTTCCCAGACAGCTTGGCTACTATTGTACTGGCAATAATATCTGTATAATATTGTGTACTAATGGTGGTATCAAGATGCCTTGTTCTTAGCCTTGTCCTGCTGTTAAATATTATGCTGCTCAAGGTTGAAAGCAATGTTCCAATATCAATTTTTTTTTTGCAGTACCGGGGATTAAACCCAGGGGTGTTTTACCTCTGAGCTACACCCCCAGCCCTAATTTTTATACTTTATTTTGAAACAGGGTCTCACGAAGTTGCGGAGGGTCTCACTAAGTAGCTGAGGCTGGCCACGAACCTGGATCCTCTGGTCTCAGCCTCCCAAGGACTGGGATTACAAGCATGCACCACCACGCCCGGCCCCAATATCATTTTTTATAAATGATAAAAAAATCAAGTCGGACTCCTGTAATCCCAGTACTTGGGAGGCTGAGACAGGAAGATCACAAGTTTGATGCCAGGGCACGTCTGGAAGTGTCACTCAGTGGTAGAATGCCTCCTGGGTTCAATCCCCAGTAACAAACACACAAAACAGTAAGAATGGTCCAGTGGGGCTCATGAAGCAGAGACCAGAAGTTCCCTAGAAGGTTGGTGCACACGTGTCCACTGATTACTTAATGCATTCAGTGAAGTGTCCATTAGAAATACTAATGCTATACAGCCGGGCGTGGTGGTGCATGCTTGTAATCCCAGTACTTGGGAGGCTGAGACCAGAGGATCTGGGTTTCCGGCCAGCCTCAGCTACTTAGTGAGGCCCTCCGCAACTTAGTAAGATCCTGTTTCAAAACAAAGAATAAAAAATAGGACTGGGGGTGTAGCTCAGAAGTGGAATGCCCCTGGGTTCAATCCCCAGTACCACACACACACACACACACACACAAAAAAAGAAATACTAATGCTACAATATTCCCAAGGTCCCAGAACTGTTCCCTAAATCCCTGTATGCATCCCAGGACATCATCATGGTTCTCAGATTTCCCTTGCATCCTTTTCCATTCTCTGCTGCAGTGTGCTGAGTGGAGAGTAAGATTTGGGTGGAAGAGATCAATGAGAAATAGTGAGAGATGAGGTGGAGTTCCATGGAGAAAGGCGCCAGGAGTCCAAGGCAACCCCACCACAGCTCCACGGGGGTGCAGGGAGCAGACCCCAGGCACGCCATGAGCAGGTGAGCTGTCTGAGGCAGAGAGACAGAGCGTTCCTCGGACTTCCCCAACAGGTTGGTGTATATTTCCGAACAGTTCTTGATTCAGTAGAGATACCCGGAAGATCTTCCTCTCTCTTCCACATTCTGAACAGTCTTAGTAAAATCATTTTCTGCTTCAGCCATTCAGAATCCATTTCTGTTGCATACAACTAATGCTTGTTAAAGCCATGTAGAAGTGGTAGGGGGGCAGGGGATGTGACTCGGTGGTAGAGCGCTTGCCCAGCGCACACGAAGGTCTGGGTTTGAAACCCAGCACCACTGGAAAGAAAGGAGCATACCCCCCATTCCCCCAGTTTTATGGTTTAATGAATGTGAAAATCACTAACACCTGTATTAAATCCTTATATGCAGGCACATAGAGTGATTTTCTATTTTCTATTGTTCTTTATATGTAGAAAAAGGTATTTGGAAAGTTACTCTAAATTTTAAATAATTGTTATACTTTGGAAGGTGTGGAGTGGAATAGGAATGGGGTAATCAAAGAGGACTTGTCTTTAATATGTAATGTTATGACTTTAAATGAAAAGAATAAATTGCTATCTGCATGCAATCAAAATTTATTTAAAAGGAAAAATAATATAACTATCTCACCTAGCATAGACCTAACATTGGTAGTTGTTAAATAAATAATTGCTGGGAGAATGGGTCAAAGAAATATTAAAATAATTTCATACTGCTACTTAATACCCAAAGCACATAACACTACCGATACTGATGGGCTAGCACCACTGTGCAAGACCTAGAATGTCAAGTGACAACACTGTCCAGCCTTAGGCAATAGATATAAAGGAAGTTAGGTGGTAGAAGGAAACTAAAGGATTAGAACACATGATCCTGTTACTTTTTGGTAGCTGTGTACATGTAGGGCCATTAGTTACATGCAAGAGAGAACATATTATGGATAATTTAAATGATAAGAACATTATTAAAATGTCTGAGAAGTTTGGCAGAACAGGTTTAGAAAATAGGCACAAACTAGGGAAAGCCGAGCAGCCCAACCCCAAACAAGGTCATATATGCACCAGTCTGGAAGACATTGCTGCCACCACCAATAAAAGAGGTCAAGCCACATGCCCAAGATCGCACAATTAAAGTAGTAAAGCTGGAATTTGAACCTGGATAATCTGATTCCAGACCCTTAAACACTACTATGGGCTTCACTGCTTCATACTCTCTTGCTGGTGTTTTTATGACATCCTGTGTTTAATCTGAATGTTCCCTCTCTTTCTGATCTATTAGTTATCTAACATTTCTTATCATGGACAGTGGACGATGAGGATGTGGTCCAGAAAATATAATCCTCCCACATCTTGGATAATGTGTGTCTATAATACGCTAATGAAAGAGATGCTGCAGATGAGTGCAACATTCACTGGCAGTAAGAACTGATGAGATGTTTGAGGCACAAGATGACAGTATAGGTGTATTTGTCATCAAAATAAGGAAGACAGAAATTTAAATGACTTAATTAATAAGGTAAGTTACTATTTTAAATAACCACACTATAAAGTCATCCCTAAGTAGCAAGAAGGACAATTTTGTGCCAATAACACTTCTCTCCCTTTCTCTCTCTATATATATATATCTCTCTCTCTCCCCCTCTTCCCCCCTCCCCTTCTCTCTCTCTCTCTCTCTCTCTCTCTCGCCTCTTTATTTTCCTGCCCCCTCTCTCTTCTCATTAGCATTATTTCAAAGTAAAATATATGGTTCTTAAGGTCTATGGAGTGTTTCCACTTAGTCGATAACTCAGCTCTTTGGAACAAGCTAAGGTAGTAAAAATTTTATTTCGTCTTGGTAGAGTGAAATTCCAGTAGTCCACTACCTTTTTCTCTGACAAATGAAACTTCTTTATAAAAGACAGAAAGCAATAAGATGAAGAAGACCTGAACGGAACAGTGAGCACATACTTAATAAACATGATAGACCCCCAAATATGTTTGCTGGCAAAATTAACTTCATTTGTTACCTATACTCTAACAATATATGAATTTAATACTTAACTTCTTGAAAGATTTCCACTGAGAGCTGTAACAATTACATCAGATTTCACCAGCTCAATCTGTTGTTTTGATATGCCAGATGAAATATTTATAAAAGTAGAAGAGCTGGGCGTGCTGGCGCATGCCTATAATCCCAGTACTTGGGAGGCTGAGACAGGAGAATCACAGGTTCGAGGCCAGCCTCACCAACTTAGCAAGACCCTCAACAACTTAGCAAGATTCATTTCAAAAAATAAAAGGGGCTGGGGGTATAGCTCAGAGGAGGAATGCTCCTGGCTTCAATCCCCAGTACTGAAAAAAAAAAAAGTAGAAGAAATTTACTCCCGTGTGTGTGTGATATCTCTCTCTCTCTCTCTCTCTCTCTCTCTCTCCATATATATGTATGATTATACGTATGTCTCTCTCCATATATATAGGTTGGGTCTCTCTCTCTCTTTTATATATATATATATATATATATATATATACATACATATATATACATCTCTCTCTATATATATATATATAATATATATTATATATATATTATATATATATATATTATATATATATATAATGCAGAATATATATATATATATATATAGAGAGAGAGAGAGAGAGATGTAGTTGGTGTGATGGTGTGTTGGTGTATGGAGCACATATACCTAAAAAAACTGATCGATACCCTTCATGTTCTTGAATGATTCTGGGGAAAGGAGATTGTTCTATTCAGTTATAGAACTGTCTGATATTTTCCCTAAGTCTTAAAATGTTATGAAATTTTAATACTTTTGGCAATTTGGACAGAAAATGATTTCATGGAAACTATGATAGCACCTAAAAATGTTTGCAATTAAGTACAATTATCACAGTACAACAACGCGCCTGCAAACTGTGGGGGAGAGCTCACCCTGCTTATAGGACAGGACTATTTAGCAGATACCGAGGCAGCGTGACACAGAGAAAGAACAGAGAAGTTGGAGGCAGGCAGATCTGGGTTGGAAGACATGGTCAAGGATGCCTGTGTGTCTGTCTGTAAGTCCCTGACATCCATTGTCCACAGAGATAGAAACACTTCCTTCCTTCCTCAGGAATGCTATTTAAAAATGAATAGAAAGTCTGTAAACAGCCCTGAGCTGCCTCAAAACACAAGTGCAGTGTAAACATCAAATTATTAATTCTTAGCCGGGTATGGTGGCGCACGCTTGTAATCCCAGTACTTTGGGAGGCTGAGACAGGAGGATCGCAGGTTTGCGGCCAGCCTCAGCTACTTAGTGAGGCCCTCCGCAACTTCGCGAGACCCGGTTTCAAAATAAAGTATAAAAAAAATAGGCCTGGGGGTGTAGCGCGGAGGTAGAACGCCCCTGGTTTCAATCCCCAGTACTGCAAAAAAAAAAAAAAAAAAAAAGAGAAAGGCTGAAGGGGATGCTAAAGGAGATAAAGCCAAGGTGAAGGACGAACCACAGAGAAGATCGGCAAGGTTGTCTGCTAAACCTGCTCCTCCAAAGCCAGATCCCAAGCCTAAAAAGGCCCCTGCAAAGAAGGGAGAGAAGGTACCCAAAGGGAAAAAGGGAAAAGCTGACACTGGCAAGGATGGGAATAACCCTGCAGAAAATGGAGATGCCAAAACAGACCAGGCACAGAAAGCTGAAGGTGCTGGAGATGCCAAGTGAAGTGTGTGCATTTTTGATAACCGTGTACTTCTGGTGACTGTACAGTTTGAAATACTATTTTTTATCAAGTTTTATAAAAATGCAGAATTTTGTTTTACTTTTTTTTTAAAGCTATGTTGTTAGCACACAGAACACTTCATTGTTGTTTTTTGGGGAAGGA
>PVJS01022896.1:0-30116 GCA_004027185.1 Glis glis | reverse complement strand
CCGTGAACCCGGATCCTCCGGTCTCCGCCTCCCAAAGTACTGGGATTACAAGCGTGCGCCACCACGCCCGGCTAGGACCATGGTATATTTATATCTACAACACAATCCTATTTTTATTTTAATTATTAAGATACACCTAATAGTTGTTTCTCTGCTTTTAACACATCTATTTACTTATTAATATGGTATGTTTGACATTCTTTCTGGCCAAAAACATGAAAACAAAGGCAATTTTATTATGAAAAAAATCACAGATTATAACCTGCAGCATCAAAAAAATGGAAACACATACACACACAAACACTAAGGTGAAATGAAGAAGAAAAGGTTACTATATTTAAGCCTAATAAAATATGAACTTCATATTATAGATGAAAAATAAAAAATTGGTTATATGAAGTGCACATTTTTCTGAAATTGATTATTGCTTTGAGTTTAACAAAAAATATGTCATTTTATTCTTGACATCTTTTTGAATGAACCATTTATTAACTCAAGTACTTATTGACTGTTTCCTTTAGGATAAGTATTGGGGCACATCAGCTAACCAGACACACACACACACACACACACACATACACACACACACACACACACACACCACTTTGCTTTCAAGGAATATAAATGCTAGTGACAGAGGCAGAAAATAAAACCAGAAATTAAAACATTATGATTTTAAAAATTATAGAAAATTATAGCATTTTAGATATTAATAATTCAGATAACAAGACCTAAGATGGAAAGGATGAGTTTACTGGCGTGGGCAAGGGATATGATGTTTTATTTTTTAGATAGTGAGGGATGGTGACATTTTATCAAATATTGGAAGAAACAGAAAGGGTGATCCACAATGTCTCCGGGGAGAACAAATGCAAAGGTCCTTAGGTAGAAGCATATTTGGAAAGTTCAAGGATAGCCAGGAGATCACTGAGTCCCTGGTGGAATCATTTTATTGGGTCTTACAGGCCATTTTAAGGGTACTGGCTCTTTCTCTAAAACAGAATATTGAAGGATTTTGAAAGGGGAGTACCATAGCCTGACTTGTTTTTTAAAGGTTCACTGTCAACTTCTGCATTAAGAGTAGATGTTAGCCAGGAGCACGCCTGTAATCCCAATATTCAGGAGGCTGAGACTGGAGGATTGTAGGTTCCAGGCCAGCCTCAGAAACTTAGCAAGACCCTCAGCAATTTAGCGAGACCCTGTTTCAAAATAAAAAAATGAAATTGGGTTGGGAATGTAGCTCAGAGGTAGAATACCCCTGCTCAGTTCTCAGTAACACACACACACACACACACACACACACACACACACACACACACACAGAATAAATGTTAAAGAAGCAAGGACAGAAGCAGAGCAATGGGTTAGCATGGCATGAAAATAATCTGGTTAAAAGATGATGTTTATGGTGTCCATGCTGGTAGCAAGGTTGATTATGATCAGAAGTAAAGTTTCTTAAATGTAGAGTCAAGCCAGGCATGGTGGCGCATGCCTATAATCCCTGTACTTGGGAGGCTGAGACAGGAGGATCACAGGTTCGAGGACAGCCTCAGCAATAGTGAGACTCTCATCAACCTAGCAAGACCTTGTTTCCAAATAAGAAATAAAATCCGGCTGGGAGTGTATCTCAAAGGCAGAATGCCTCTTGGTTCAATCCCCAGTACCGCAAAAAAAGAGTCAACAGGAGATGCTGAGATAGAGTTTTAAAGTGAGAAATGGAATATCCAAGGATGATTCCCAAGTGTTTAGGCTCAATAATCGGGAGGATGGAATTGTCATTTCATGAGAGAAGACTGCAGATAAAACATGTTTAAGGGAGAAATGTAAAGTTCAGTTTTGAACATGTTACATTTGAGATGTCTGTCAATTAGACAGTTAAGATATAAAGCAGGCAACAGAATATAGTGGCCTGGAGCCTAGGGAGAGGATATATATAGATATAAATGTAGATACATATACGTATACAGACATATAAATATAAAATAAATATAGAAAATAAACAGGTTTATACATTTCTATATGTTTATTAGTCACATATGCACATATATGCATCTATATGTGTGTATGTAGAGATAGACATGTATAAAACTCAGCATAGAGATAGCTGTGTCTATTATTGAATCAATTACTTCTCAGCTTTACTCCTGCTTTATTTACCCTACTTGTAATACTAGCATATTTGTCCCTGGTCAGTTGGTATCAGGTAAAGCTACATAGAAGGTTCTGGAAGGACACTGGAGGAGTGGCTCTTCTTCCTGGGAGGTGTTCTCTTCTTGTCAGGTCAGGAGCATGCAGCCGCTCCCCATGGAAGCTCCCTCTGGCACCCCGAAGGCATCTTCCCAGGGTGTTCCAAAGAGCTTTACCTGACATCATCTCAGGCAGTTTCCCAACAAATTCCATGGAACAGTGTTCCAGTGACTTCTCCACCATCCACATGGTCATTATCATGTCCCATCCAATAACATCTGGACGTCAGAGCTAGGGGAGAGAAGTCCTGTTCCAGATTCCTTTCTGTCTTGGGTGGTCTGCCTTAGCCCTAGAGATAGTGGTAACTCATTACATTGGCATTTCTGTTTTATTTAGCATTCTTTTGTCTCCTTAGTAGGTACTTTCATGTCATACAAAATAATTTTATATTAAAACTCTTCCCATTTAAGTTATTGTGTAGTTCTAACTCCTGTTTTGACCTTGGCTACTACATGGTATTTAAATCCCTGGTCCTAAAAGAAATAAAGAGCATGCCATTGGAAAAGACCAATGAGCCCTCAGCTCTCCAGCATTCAGGGATTGAGAAGAAAAGGAAAGTAAGCCCCAGGGTCTAAGAACAAGGCGACAAGATAGAAGAAAGACCAAGAGGAGATGGAAATCTAAGTGGAGAAATGGTTTCAAGGGCACTAGAAGGATCAGTTTTGTCATTTAGACTGATAAACCAGGTGCGAAAAGGACTGAGACTTGACCATTCCACTTCATGTGAGTCACTGTGACTTGACAGTTTACTTTCCATGACCAATTGAAGAAAAAGCCATATATGCATAGGTTCAAAAGAGAATAGGAAAAACAAAAAGAGTTCAAGATAATGTCTTAGTCTGTTAATGTTGCTGTAACAGAATACCACTGATTGAATAACTTATGTATAAAAAAGAAATTTAGTTTTCACAGTTCTAGAGGCTGGGAAGTCCAATAGCACATGTATTTGGTGAGGGACTTGTTTATGAGTCATCCCATGGCAGAAGATGAGAGGGTAGAAGAAAGAAAACTACAGGACTGGCATCCCCCAGCCCTTTTATAATCAGCATTAATCCATTCACAAGGATGGAATCCTCAAGACCTAAGACTCTTCTATTAGGCACAATCGCTCTACAATGTTGTGTTGTGGATTGTTTCCGACACATGCTTTGGGGGGAATATATTCCAACCATAACAGAAAAATCATTTAAAATATTAGTGCACTTTTTCAAGTAAGGAAAATATTGTAATGGAATATCAGATTGTAGAAAAATATACATGCAAAGATTATTGCCGTTATTATTGTTTATAATAGGAGAAATAACAGCATTTTTCATTGCCAATGTGAATAATTTATATGGAATAATCAATGATGTGGGATAGACAGATAAGAATTACTACTTCTCCAAATAATCTAAAGATTTTAAACCATTTATAATGATTATCTAACAGATCAATGGTACATTTAGAATTAGAACTCAAAAGTCAGATAAAGGCCTTGTTATTATAAGAAAAGTTTCAATAAATCAGACATTGTGATGTGAGAGTGATATAAATTATTATATATGTAAAAAAATTTCAGGACTCAAAATTAACTTAAGATATAACTTTCTATTTAAAATAATACTCCATTTTGGAAATAGTTACAAACACAAAATTATTTCAAAAGAATTTGTGAATTTTTTTGTCATTGCTTTATACATGTGTCAGCATTTAAGGATCATTAACTTTCAGGCATAAAACTATGTATATTCTATGTGTTTACAAGTGTGAAAAGAAATATGCATAATTCAAGTGTGCGTGTCTAAATATATAAACTCAATGAATGATAAAATAGCAATATATGCATTTAGTATGGGCTGTGTCTACTTACCATTAATCATCATATTTATTACATGTGAATTATCTCAAGGAAAGAGCCATAGATTATTTAAGTAGAATATAAATTAAGAAAACTACAGTAGTATGGCTACTATTTTGTTGTTTCCTATTATTGGACATTATGAGAATAAATAGGATTTTTTTCTGTTTAGAGTATTATGCATTTTCACACAAAGTCTTAACTGTGAGATACAGGTCTCCATCACTCTCTTCATCACAGCCCAGTTGCACAGTGTACTCTTCCTCTCTCAAAGTATCATTTTGTGTATTATGGACAAAGAATCAAGGAGCCATGATTGATCCAAGCCACAATCACTATTGAGCCCCTACCAAGTTCTGTTTGCTCAACTCTGGTGTTTTCAAAATCACTATTGTGTGAATAAATAACCAGTAGGACTTAGAATCAGCATGAATATTGTTCTCTTAAGTCATGTGGATCCTCCAAAAGAGTATCTTTTTCTTTGCTATCTAACATACAGTACCAATTAAACCATAGGACACTGACAGAAAATAACAGTGATCCTTGACTCCCCTAAGTCGACAGTGTTCTGTGCCCAAAGAGTATATTAAACTTCTGTCCTTCCTTTCTGGATGATGTAAAGTCTTAGAACCCTCTTTTATATCCTTTATGGAACATGGTAATGCTTCATTTATTGGCAATCTGACTCGCTTGATTAATATGCTGCAATAAGTAATTGCATATACTGACAAAGTTTCTAGGCAAAAGTAGCTGATCACTTGTAGTTGGTTGCTTTTTTTGTTTTCAATAGGTCAATTTTTGCATGAATTACAAGGCATTTATACTGATTTATACTAGCCAGTATTGATGGTGCTCAAAGCCTGCTTTTGAATTTCTGACATCTTCCTCAGGAATGAGCCAAATGACATCATCCATCTGAGAATCTGCCTGCTTAAGACGCCAGAGTGTGTCTCTCTGAGCGTTCATTTGTCCCCCTCCCAGTTCACAAAGGCACTCACTGTGAAATACGCATGGATTGCAAATGACCTTTTATTTCCTGCATTTGTATGTTGATATTATCTTTGAATCCTACACTGTACCACAAAATAATAATCTGTTTTGAGGATGTTTACTATGCAACACCTTGTGTATCCTTAAAAAATTATGAAAGGCTTTCTATGAAATTCAATAGTATACTAATCTATCCTCCATATGAATTTTTCAACATGCTATAAGCTGCAGAATCATTTTTTCATATTCAAATATGTTTATAAAATTAAACAGTTTCAGACACATGGATGGCTGATTACTATGAGCTACACTAAACAGCCTCTGAAATATATTATTATGTAACTTTTAGATTAAAAGATGTTTGTAAATGTTTATGATTATCTGATATGGGAATTGATTGATCTAACAAGCTTAAACTGCATTATGTTCCACAAAAACGGTTAGAACCTTCAGGCAAAGCCATCAAATAGAAATAGTGACATTAATCAAAAAATGACTCTCCATAATAATTGAAGCTTTAATAAAAATAAGAGTTTGGAGCCAAACAGTTGGTTAACACTGTAGACTCTGCTGAATAAGCAAACCCATCTCCCCATTTGTTTCAATAGAGGGAATCTTCCTCAAAACAATGGATGTTGATTCTTTCTAGGAGCCAAGTTCCCTCATCAAATCAGCTTTGCTTTTCTGCTGAATATTTCAGTTCAACAAGTATTTGTGTACCAGATGCTTTTATTTTTTTCTTTAGATGATAAAAAATCAAACCAATAAAATTCTTACTTTTACTATTGTGATAAAAACTAGTTATTTTTCCTGGATTCATTAGCAACAGACCAAAATCTGTAATTGCTGAGTAGTCACTGCAAAAAAGAACACATTTTAATTGGAAAATTATGAGCTTATACTTATTAAGCACATATTGGTCAAGTAAAAACAGGGATCAACAATGCTATTGTTTTATTTCAGGCAAGTTCAACACAGATATACATGCTCAGCTCTATAGAGCATGAGAGAAATTAGCAATTGTATATCTTATTACTCTAAAACATATTATTATGTAACTTTTAGATTTAATGATATTTTTCTCATTTTTATCTATACTTGAGGATTTTATCTATAACAGTATTTCAAAGCTTCCAAATATTTCATGGTTTAAATATGAAAATCTAGGACTAGATTTTCAGTGCTCTCTGACTACAATGACTCAAAACATCTCAGGTACTTAGATTCTCAACCCCCTGACACTCTCCTTTGATATCCATTACTTTCCCATACTGAGCACGTTTAGTCCCCTATGTGTGGTTTTCTTACACTGCATTTCCAATCACCAGATATGCTCCCACTACTCCATATTTTGCATTGCAATATTTACTTATGTTGTGAGACATTCTTCAGCTAGCATAAGTCAGGCACCAATCCATATACTTAATGTTAAGACCAACTTTGTTTCATCACAGTGAAACATATATTTTACATATATTTGAAACATATAGTTTACACATGAATATGACCTGTATGTCATATTCATGGACAAAAAACAAACCCGGGTTAATGTACAAATACCTGCTGGAAGGGCTATAAGAAAACATAGTTTTTGCATCTTTATTAATGTTATTTGTATAGCATAATTCTCTAATAATCTAAGTACAACCCTGTTAGGTTAGAGAAGTGTCATGCTGTGAAATATTAACCAGGATAGGCCCCTTCTGCTAGAAGTAAGCTTGTATTATTCACACATTTATAAAATTCCAGGCTGATTATCTCGTACTGAGAAGCAGTAATGAGAGTAATATAACAGGGAGGTCTAAATTAGAACAAATATTTTTTCATGACAATAGGATTGCAAATGTGATCCTAATTAATATGCTTCTCTTTTCATAGATATTGACTCAACCCTAGTTTGGATTAATACATATACAATATCTTTACATTCTCTTCTCCAATAATTTATTAGTAATGGGTAAGACTCCTGAGGGTAGGAACGAAGTCTAATCTATATTATATTGCTCTTTCATAAAAAGAGAATTTGCTGTTCAATAAAGATGTGACTATATTAATATAAGTTTTGGTATAGCTTAAATATGGTAAGATGTCAAGCTTTCTTATGTACCTTATAATGAAGGAGAAAATAAATCCTGGAAAAAACACCTTAGACTTTTTCAGGCATAAGAACCACCAGGTAATTTTTTAGTTACTTGTGAACCCATAATCATCTATTCACTTAGATTAGCCACCTATACAGTGTCAGAATATTGATAGCTTCTGAAAACTCTGTACATAGAGCTTCACTGTCCTATATTCTCTACCTCTGTGTGCATGTGAAAGTATCTATAATAAAATTTTAAAATAAGGAAAGAAATCTTATTCTTCTGCTATAGAGTGATAGGTATGCTTTTTCAAAAACAAATCTCTTGGCACAGTTTAGATTTTTTTAAGTGTCTTAGAAAAGAAGCTAATATGTATTGTCTAGAGTTGCTATCTGATTTTCATTCTGTCAAATTGTTTCACACAAGAGAATATACCAGTATCTCCATTCAAAATATATAGAAAGTTTTACTGTGGCTGATAGAATATAATTAAAATACATTGTATCCTGGTAATTCCTAAATGAAAATCTGATATGAACTCTAAGGATTATTATAAAAACCACTCCCTAATAATAGAATCCTGTGCCAGGTTACCAGTTAACAGATAACATAGCAAAGAAGGAAAAGTGGCCAAAAAACACTCTTTCTGACAAGCATTTAGCAAAGGCTACTTATATGAATTCAGTGGCATGATTCAAAATAAAAAAATAAAAATAGAAAGGAATGGGAGTGAAGCTTGGAGTTAGATTGCCCGTGGGTTCAAACTCCAGTACCAAATAATAATAATGATAATAATAATAATAATAATTGGAAACAATGGCAAAGAAAATAGCCTATTTGAGCATGACAACCAACTTAACTAGGCAAGGAAATCCTCTTCTGGCTGGAAGAATTCTGATTTTCTCATATTAATAGTTACTATCTATTCTAATGAAGAGCTCAATTACAAGCACACAAGAAGAAAAACATCAGTCTTAATAATGGATTTCAATCTGGGATGAAAGACAAAAATAGGTACATGTATTAAAATATGTTAATTTTAAGTGTTCACATAATATCATAATATATTTTAATGTACTTTGACAAGCTGGAAACAACATTAACAAAAAATAATAGATGTAGTTAGTCTGTGCGTCCATTTGCTAACTCACAAGCAGTGATTATTGTACTCCTTGTCGTGCATTTATAATGAAATAGCAGCAAAATAAATTAATCTAAAAAGCAGTAAGGAGTGGGCACTGTCGTTGAATTTATCAGCACTCAGAACCTAGAAAGAATAAATGGGAAACAACAAGACATCCATTTTATATACATTCTATTACTAGCACAAAAGAGTTCAACTGCATGTGTGGAAAAGTTGCAAAAGCCCTGGGAAAAGCTTTCTGTGTAACCTGTCAATAGCGGCCCCATCAGCTGAATGGAACCAATGTTCAAGTTTCTAAGTGGATTGAATGACATTGATCACTCCATTCACAAGAACCGGTCAAAGTAAAATATGATTTTCTTAATAGAAAGGGGCATAATGCTGATAATTAAATAAGCTGTTCGTAATGAAAACGTCACAGATACAGAAGTGTCATGAATCATTCATACTTGACTTGAAATAAAAGGTAACAATGGCAGATCCATTATAGAGTTTCCTTTGTCCATTGTGGAAGTCTTTTATCAACTTGATGTCAGTCATAACCACAGCTACTTTATTCTGTCCTTAAATGCTACAGAATTTGAATAAACAATAGAGTCATGATCAAATGATGGGCCAGCATGGATGAAACTAATCTTTAAAAGTGTACTTCTCACCAACTGAGCACCCTTCCCAGAGATGCCATGGGTGGTATTCAGTAATGATAGTTATGGAAGCACTACATTTTATTTTCATTTCTTCATTATTGGACCAGCCAGTATGAAACACTTGTTTACCAAATGCCAGGAAAACACAGGGTCTATGTATTATAAAAGGTGGAAACTCCCTATTAGACACTTTAATCATTTAAAATGGGTGTTACTACATATGATAGTTAATCTGCATTGTCAACTTGAGTTGACTGAGAGACACCTAGAATTGGGAGGCTACAGGTGTGTTGATGAGATGGTTGGCATGTGGAACAGCAGATTGAGGGGGAAATCACAAGCTGAATGTAGGTGGCACTGTCCAACAGACCGGGCCAGGGTGGAACAAAGGTAGAAGAAGGAGGAAGATCATAAAGGCAAGCTTATTCCTTCCTGAGCGGGTGCATCTGCTGCTGCAGCCCTCCTCTGAGGCGATATATCAGGCTCCAGTTTTATTCTTCTAACGTGGACTCTCACAACAGTTCTCCAGGGACAATCCAATTGATTCCAGGCCTTTCCATCTTGGACTTGGACTTTATCATTGGTCCCTCAGATTCTGAGGCTCCAGCTTCTCTAACCAGTTCCCTCAGCTGGCTGGCGTGCGGCGGTCATCGGCTAATACAGCTTCAGATTGTATAAGCCAATTTGATAAATCCCCTTTTATAATAAGCATATCCTGTGGACTCTGGTTCTGTAGAGAACCTGACTAATACACTGGTGTTTGGGGGAAGAGCAAAGATTTGGTCATTGTTTCTTAATTATGGGTAAGATGTTTTTTTTAAATATAAATACCTGAGCAAAGATTTGGTCATTGTTTCTTAATTATGGGTAAGATGTTTTTTTTAAATATAAATACCTGAATATTGATACAGCAACATGATTCACCCATCATTCATCTATTATTCATTTGTGCTTGTTAGTGCTTAGATATTTAAACATTTCTTAACTGAATTTATTTATTTTGTAAAGAAGGGAATGTACAACAGGGAAGTTCTAAATATAAGCATACTTCTGTATGGAGGCATGTTTAAATCATTTGTCAACAGAAATCATGTTTTAAACACATTTAACAGAGAAACCTCAGGTTTGCAGAGTATGAAGTATTATGTAATTTGCTACAACTTGGGAGAGGAAGCCATTTAGATGGTTCTATATTTATTACCCTTCTCCTGAAGGAAAAGAGGAATAACTCTGCTGCTTACTGACTATCTGACTTTGAGTTAGTCTCTTAATGTCTTAGTTTCCTAAATTAAAGTGGAATCCTTCCTTCACAGGAGACTCTGGGAGCAAAGTCATCGAAGGGGCTAACGCATCAGCAGTTTCTGGTATATGGTACTTTTTTTCTACACCTTTTTTACATTCAACCAGATTTCCATTGCCTTGAAGACCTCCACACACCCTGCAGATAGGTAGTGTGTGGATGTGACCTTCCTGGGCGTTGCTGAGTTCTCTACATACCACTAGCAAATGCAGTGTGATTCCAGACTCAGATGAAGGCCATAAAGAAACGCTCCCAGAGCAGAACTTTGATGATTTAAATGCCACTTCTGAACTAGCTCCATGTACTTACCAGCTTTCTATCCCTCCCCCAGAAGCTATGTTTCCAAGAAGGGAAACTCCTCAACTCCCTGCCATTTCCCTTCTTACATTGCTATCCATATTTGACTTCAGTGCAGCTAAGAACAAGTGGTTCTTTTCATATTCAGCCCACCTGGACTCCTACTCCTATTCCTCCTCTATTCTATCATTCTCTAGCGGATTCGGCCCATGGCTATTAAAACATTCTGAAATATCTCCCATCCCCCAAACATGATATTCACCAACTGCTACAGTTGACCTCCAACTACTGTCCTGTATTTCCACTTTGGATTCACATCCCAACTTCCAGAAACAGCACCTTGAATACAGAGGCTGTCGCCATTTTCTCACTCCTATTCACTCTCCCGCACCTACTCTACTCTGGCTTCTCCCTTCCCGCCAGTGTACCAGAACTGTTTTAGGAATTAGTACCAACAACCTCTGTTTGCTAAATGTAATGGATGCTTAACCTAACAGAGACTTTTCTGTTCACATATTTCTTAACCCTCAGAATTGATAAAACACAATTTACTTCTTAGTCTTTGAAACATTCTTGTCCTTAGCATCCCATACCATCAAAATCTCCTCGTCTTCTTTTATATCTTTGATTTTTCTCATATTTTATACTCTGTTCCTTCTTCTTTATCTTTTGTTTAAATGTTGGAATTAGTACACAGCTCTATGACTTCTTCCCATCTTCATACCTTCTCCCTAAATAATGCCAATCATTCCATAGCCTTTAATATAACCTATTTGCTAATGATCCTTTAACTTATAACTCCATCTCAAATTCCATTCTGACCTATAAAATCACATAGCCAACCACATTGTGTTGTGAATTGCCATTGCTCAACTTCCCTGGGTCTTGATAGCATGCCCTTGCCTCTCAGTTGGCCCTTCCCTGAAAAACATGAATTATGGTTCCCCTCTTGCCATAACCACCACACAATTGTAGACAACAATTTAAGTAACACTGAATCACAATCACAAATATCCTAGACTATATTTTTCTATGTTCTGAGAGCATATCTGACCACTCTACATCCAGCCCCATCTGATGCCTCAGCACTAGACGGAACCTTGAGGTCTTACTTTCTCAAACATGTGGCTCTTCCAGAACTTTTAAAGTATATCCTCTTTGTAGCACTCAGTTTCTGAAGTGATCATTAACTAAGAGAGTACTAAAGGGAAATGATAGAACATTCCCAATATGTTTGGAGAACATCCATTTCCCTTCTACTATACAACTCCAAATGTAATAAAGAATCTAGGGGGAAAATTGAGTTGACCTCGTGTCTGCTTGACTTACATTTTGTTTTATTGCATATTTATTTTATACTGTTCTTTTTTTCCTATTTCTACCCAAGCTAGCAGCATAAGACTTCTAATGAAGAGACATGAGGATATCAAACTTTCTCAGAAAGCACCCTAAGCTTTTGAAATGAAGTAATGTTTTAAAAGTGGAAGTTAATTCAAAGTTAGCTTATGCTTTTTATCCCTAGAGTGGGATAAGTAAGTGTGCAATTGATTTTAATTTAATATTCATGGTGCATTACAGCTGCCAGAGAATATAAGATTTCTTTTTTTGGAAAGAAAGCACAGCCCATTATTGCCAGACCTGGAAGGACACTCTGGAATACCAAAAAACATGTACATAGAAAATAACTGTATAAATACATTTTAAAAGGTGGTGCCTACACAAGACATTCAAAAGCATCTGTGTGCTATGGAGACCTCAAGCAGAGATTTCTTTCACATGTCATGATCTACTTCATATAAAAATAATGCTTTGAGGTCTCATCATTCAAACTTTTTTTTTTTTTTGCGGTATCGGGGATTGAACGCAGGGGCGTTCTACCTCCACGCTACACCCCCGGCCCTATTTTTTATACTTTATTTTGAAACCGGGTCTCACGAAGTTGTGGAGGGCCTCACTAAGTAGAGAGAGAGAGAGAGAGAGACAGGGAGAGAGAGAGCTGAGGCTGGCCACGAACCCGGATCCTCTGGTCTCTACCTCCCAAACTACTGGGATTACAAGTGTGCGCCACCATGCCCGGCTCATCATTCAAACTTTTACCTGGATCTTATCCACCCAAATCTTCACTTGGCCGACTCCGCCTCGTTATTCAGTTCCCAGTTCAAATGCCACTTCCTCACAGAAGACTTTCCTGACTACCCATTTGGTATCGATCCCTGTCATCCATAGCATGTGTCATTACGTGAAGTTAACCTGTTTATCCATTTATTTATTTTGCCCTCCCACCATAAGAATACGTTCAAACTCAAGGTCCATAAGAATAAGGACAATGTCTGCTTTCATCACTAGAACAATGACAGCTTTTCCCTATATGAATGCGTGTTTGACATGTGCATATGGCACTGTATGACAGAGAGCCACTTAACTCTAGCACTCTGCATTCTCATCTGGAAAATGAGTCTAAACTTTGCTTACAAGACTGTTGGGAGTTGAAATTGAAATGAAATGTGTGAAGGCATTTTACCTATAGAGAAATTCCTACTATATACTTTCTTAAAGCAAACACACATTGATCCTCTAGTTATGCAGATAATAAAACTTGCACAGTCTGCTTGCACTGTTATCCAGAACTAACATGAAATTTGAATGAACACTTATTATTACTGATGTTTTTGGTTCAGGAGGTATAATGTAAGGGCTATATTGTAAATTTCATGTTTTTTCTTTTATTTTTTACATAAACCCTGCTCCATTTCTCAAATTTTCCTTTATTCCTTTACATTAGCCTGTTAACTTAGGTACTAATGTTAAACTATAATGAACTGGTGTTGTATTTGGCTATGGGATTCCCTTGATGCATTTCATAGAAAAGGTTTTGTTTGGTTGGTTGTTTTTTGTTTTGTTTTGAGTACTAGGGAGTGAACCTAGGATTGTTCTACCTCCAATCAATCTACACTCCCAGCTCTTTTTTTTTTTTATTTTGAAACAGGGTCTCACTAAGTTACTGAGGCTGTCCTTGAACCTGAGGTCTTCCTGTCTCATCCTCCCAAGTACTGGGATTTCTGGTGTGTGCCACCACACCTGGCTATAAAAAAGGTTACTGCTTCTGAAATCAAGTCTAATGTTTTTATATCAACTTGCAAAAGGATTGGTATTTTGATGCCAACTCTATTTCTTTAAAAAAAAATTGACACTGGGGATTGAACCCAGGGAGGTTTTACCTCTCAGCTATACTCCAGGCCTCTGTTTCATTTTTATTTTGAAACAGAGTCTCACTAAGTTATGGCGGGCTGACCTTAAGCCTGTGATCCTCCTATCTCAGCCTTCCAAACTAGGATTACAGGCTTGTGCCACTATGCCAGGCTTCATTTTACTTTTTAGCTGAAAAATGTAGAGGGGAGACAAGAAAGTATATGACATAACTTTCCCTTTGATCCTCAAATTCACAGAAACTTCTCTTTTCAAATTGATAACAATAAGTTGGACAAGGCTATTTAAAAGCAAGTAAAAGTATAAGGAACACAAAAATAACAAGTTTATATGGCAAATTTTGTTCTTCTAAATGAATTTTAGTTCCGAGATCCCAAACATGCTTTACCAATACTTCATTGCTCCACAGGATTTTAGAGACTGAAAGGATTGAATGGAGGTATGAAGTCTGAAAAAAATTTAGGCGGTATTTAAGTGGCTTAGCTAGGTAAAGAAATCATAGTTGAGGAAGAGTTCGACAGGTACATCAAGGATGATCTCTCGGCAGTCTACCAGATTGGGACATGTCCTGTTTGCTCCGTATATCCCCTCCCTGGAAATCTTACCTGACCTGTCTAGTTTTGTGCTGGTATGAGTTTGATTGGTGCGGCAAGCAGCCAGAACAGTTGCAGGAGTATACATTGAAATGCACCAACTGTTAAGAGTTCTGATGTTTAATACTTTTGTAATTTTCTTATGATAGGTCACCTAATAGTGTCTGTCTCCTATTCGATAAACATTCGTAGCTATTGCCCAAGGGTTTCACAAGTAAATTAGGGCAGTGTAAAAGTCTTCTGTCTTTGAGGAGCTGTGAAAAAAAAGGCAAAGGTATATTTCCAGGATGCACAGGAAAATGGACTAGGCTGCAAGCAGGCTATAAACCTATTTATAACTAACTTCAGGGCACATGCCTTTTCTAATACACCAAAATTTTGTTAAAATACTGAAAGTCATAGTGAAAAGTATAATACCATAAATTATGTGGTATTTTAAAAGTCAAGTATTGTAAGTAAATATTCTATGAGCAAATAAAAGTTTTATCATAGGTTAGTATTTGTTTATATATGTGGAATTATTTGTGGAAATTCCATTATCAATGGACATCGCTGGCCAAATCCTCAAAAGTAGTAAAATTCAGGTGACAGAGCTAGATTATCACATGATTTAAACCTAAAAACCCACTATCATTTTAATTATGTTGAAAAATAATATTTTTTCTATATTCAGGAACAGTAGTCCAGTTTAATTCCTCCAGTTTTTTAACACAATTGTAGCAGCTTGGTTATTATTTTAAATATTATCTAACAGAAGCAATGAGATCAACACCACATACAACATGGTTGGAAATTGTTCCTAGCATTTGACTTTATGGTCTTAATAAGAATTTTTAAAAATGAATGAAACTTAAGGAGAAATCAGAGTTAACCTCTTGGTTCCAAGAACTATAAAAATTCTTTTAGTTCACCAGGGCTATGCATTTTTTTCCTGACTTGACATAATGCTAAATATTGAAGAAAATGACTAGGTAGAGGTGAACGTCAGTTTTTAAAGGTTGCATTGTGAGAATTAGTAATCAATTAGATGACATTTGTAAAATAGGAGTCCCTTGAAAACCATTTCTAACTGTGATCATGCTGATTCGACATCTGAATAACTGCACTCGTCATGTGCTAGGAATCCAGGCGTCCTCCACCTTCTTACTTTTCCTTCCCCAGTCTTCCATTCTCCCAAATGGCATTATATATCACAACACATCGAGAGGAGTAACACTTGATGATTGGATTGAT
Source organism: Glis glis (assembly GCA_004027185.1). Taxonomy (NCBI): domain Eukaryota; kingdom Metazoa; phylum Chordata; class Mammalia; order Rodentia; family Gliridae; genus Glis; species Glis glis. The sequence continues at coordinate 14,534 of PVJS01022896.1, read as the reverse complement.
TTGGTCATTAGCAAATGTGCACTTGTCCATGGTCTGATCCTGTCATGTCAGATGTCTAGATTGGTTAACAAATCACGTTTTCATTTCAGACTGAAAACAGAAATGGAAAGCCGGTTGTCCCTCATTGCCCCATCCTAAGATAGTGAGACACTTAATCTTCTGTAGAGGAAACATCCGTTTGTAATTGTTACGGTTACCATTCAGTTTCTTTCACTGCCACCATTGTAAGTGGTGGTATCACTTGATCCTGACTCAAAATCCCCAATTAATTTCAATAGCAATTCTGAATATGTATTTAATACCAGGATCAAGGGCGATATATTCAGTTCTCATTTCACAGAATCTTCTTGCCCTATCCCAGAAATCATTTCCCCCAGGGAACAACTACCTCGATAGACTGAAACAATTGCTATGAAGGGTTGCTTTGCATCAACTTCACTTTTAACTACTAATCAGGGAAACTTAATTAGATGCCCTATTTTCTCATTTCTCAATTTTTGAAAGTAGAGGCTTAAAGAATTCTTCCTCACTTTTTCCAATTATCAAGTCTGGTTTCAGTGCAGATATAAAATTTGGGTGTTGATTTCCTTGACATCTCGAACTAAAATTTTCAGGTGAAAAAAATATATTAAGAACTTCGTTATTTATAATAAAATTATGTTAGCTCTACTTGACTAGATTGCTTTAGAACTAAAGCTTTGAAACCTGTCACAGGTCTTAAAAATAAAATTGCTTGAGTAGCTGAGGAGAACTGTATTAAAATGCAAATTTCCAGCTGTTAATATTTCTTCAAAAACCAATAATCCCTCAAGGCCACCAATATGTCATAATACTTAATGGAAAAATATCCCTTAGGCGGAATGGCCTTTCTAAGTTGACTTTTGATTAAGCTTAAAATATTATATGGCAAAAAAAATTTTAAATAAAAAAGAACATAAATATAAGACTGAACTGAAATGTCACCCAATATGCATCTAGGTGGAAAGGAGTGTGTGACTCAGATCATAAATTTGTGAGTAATCTTCTCTGTTTGAAGATTAGCCAGTAATTGTAATGGAAGGAATATTCCTCTTCTAACACAGACCAGTAATTATATATTTGTGTTGATACATATGTATACAGTTGTTCAAGCTTGGAACTAACTGGTCAGGAGAATTACTTATTGGACAAAATGACAAAACTAATCAAAATGATAAAAACTACATATAAAAATTAAATATCTATACTTTGAAAAGGATTTCTGGAGTTATTAGAATGAAGAAATTGGAGCTTCATGAAGAGTTTGGTTGCTGCTGTAGGAAATGAAAACCAATCACTTTTTTTTTTAGTTCAGCCAAATCTATAATTCAAAAATTTCAGTGTATCTAGTAGTCACTGAAATACTGCAAACCTATAAATGGATGACACATTAAAACATTCTTTGAATCTCTCCTACTCTAGACTAGATCTATGACTTTGTTCATTTTGTTTTTTAATATCTTTGAGTCATTAAGTAGTCCAAGTCACTGATCTTCACTCCAAAATAGGTAAATACCTATAAAATGTATTCTGCCATCCAAAGCACTTTCTGTCATCTCAACTTCCATTATTTTTGTAGCAAGGTGGTAGCCACCTATCAACTAATGGCAACAAGAGAAACTAGCTGTCCATGTATGTGTGCTTGTTTATGTGTGTTGATAATTGAAAACTCACCTGTCTACTCTATAATAAACAATCTCAGTTGCAGCCAAGTATAAGTGATCTCAGATTGCAAATAAAAAGCAAGTTTCTATATATCAAGTAATGATTTAGTTCTAAAATATTCTGATAAATAAGGGACAAATGGTCTTTATTGTAAAAAATATCTGTATAAGAACCAAAACTTTCACTTTATTTCATTAACTTTAAACTTGGTCAGGTGAACAAGTGTTTTTGTTTAATACTAAATAGAATGAACTTTAAGGCCTGCCTCTTCTAACTACTGCTCTTCTCTCCTATCTTTTAAATGTTAGAGTTGTGTATGTCTTATAAAGTAAAAAAGTTAATGACAAATGAAATCTGAATACAAATAAAAAGATTTATAATGACATGAATATGTCTAATAAATAGGTAAAAATAAACTAAATTAATATTTGAAATATTCTTAGCTTATTGTTTGTTTGCAGAAAGTAAACAACAAATAAAATAACTTTAGAATAATCTCCAAATCACAATATAAAAACCTTGTGAATATGACAACTATGCTTTCTCACTAACATGAAAAACAATGATTTTTAAATGAAACAAAATAAATATAAAATAAGTGCCCATGTAGAGAATCAGAGCCTAAAAACACCCATGCTACATTTACTTACATAAAATCTATTATAATTAATTAATAAAACTCCAATTCCCAAACTACTCTTGACAATTTTATGGGTCTGGGAGAATTATGATATTGGATCAAAAACTCCTATCTCTGACTACAAATTCTTATCAGTATTTTCAACAAATTTGGTAGAGCTTTTCTGACATTTGACTTCTCCCAACTTTTTTCTAAATATCCTGCTGAAACCATCTTCATATTTCTGATTCATGTGAAGAATACAAGGAAACTTGAACAATATTCTTGAAAATAAGTTCACTTTTCATGGGTTTGGACTAGGTCATTTATCTTAGAGTCTGGCCTCTAGATTCCACAGAAAAACAGTTTATTACAACAGTTGTGTCTATAAGAAATACATTTTAAATATTAAAACAAAATGGGTTGAAAGTAAATTATAAAAAAGTTATATCTTGCAAACAATAACCATAAGAAAGTAAGGTACATCTTACTATCACACAAAGTAGACTGCAAGGGAAAGAATATTACAATGACTAAAGAGGGACCATACATAATGTTAGAAGGAACGATTCATCAGAAAAATAAACATGCTGAGCATATTCATATTTAACAACAAAGATAAAAATTAAACAGCAAAAACTCACTACACCATACAACTGAAAAAAACAAACAAAAATAACCTGCAATAAACTCAAAACTATTTTTTTCAATGAGCATGTACCACTCACCAAGGTAGACTTCATGTGGGTTTATAAAATGAGTCTCAAAATGACAGAAGGTCGATATCTTACAAAATATAATGCAGACCACAATAAAATTAAAGTAAAAGTAAATATTGAATACATAAAACATTTCAAAATGTTTAGAAATTTTTAAATATTCTTCTTAAACTTGGTTTCAATGAAAAAAACCCCACAGGAGAAATTTAAACTTAATGACAATAAAACTTAACTTTTTAAACTTAACTTTTCAAACCATTAAGTTTGAAAATAATAAAAGTACACAATAAAATACACAATAAAAGTACTATTATATACAAATTTGTAGGATGATTCAAAAGCATCAGTTAGAGATAGAAATTTAAACCATTAAGTGCTTGAAATTATATATAGCTTACCTTAAGAAGCTAGAAAAACCAGGGGGAAATTAAACCAAAGTAAATATAAAAAGGAAGAAAGAATATAAGACAAGAAGTCAATGGAATAGAAACATATAAAGGAGAAAATTACAATGGTCAAAGTGGGTTCTTGAAAAAAAAATGAAACTGATAAACTTCTGGCAAGACTAATCAAGGAGAAAAAGAGAAAAGAACACCTATTATTAACTTGAGAAAGAAAAATAGCTAATATATTATCTGTAACATTTTTATAATCTACATTTATTTCAAAATTAAAAGTTTTTTAATCCACTAAATAAATTTCAGGCCCAAATTGTTTTTACTAGTGATTCCTATTGAAAATTAAAGGGAGAATTAATGTAATTTTACAGACTTTTTCAGAAAAAAGAATATGAAGGAACACTTCCCAATTCATTAGTTGAAATCACAATATATACTGATTTCAAATCAACAGACATTATAAGATAAGGAAAATATAGACTAATATCCCTCATAGCCATAGATTCAAAAGTTCTTAACAAAAATTTAGCAATATATATTAAAAGGAAAATGAATCACAATTAAGTTGGTTTGTCCCAAAATTGAAGTTTGGCTCAACATTTGAAAGTCAAACAATATAAATGAAACATATTAGCATAATCAGAGAAATGAAAAGAACATCGATCAATATTTAACATACATTATGACAAACTCTCAGCAAACTAGATATACAATGTGATTTCTTCAACTCTATTTATATACCAAAAATCTGCAGCTAGAATTACACTTAATTGTGAAATACTGAATGTTTTCTTCCTAAAATCAAGAATACGGCAAGAGTGTCTAGTCTGACTCTCACCACTTCTATTCAATATTGTACTGAAATCCCAGCCAGTGCACCTGTAAGTAAAAAGAGTACAAGCAGTAAAAATAAGAATCATGTTATTAGTTTTGTATGTCACATATTTTTCTCATCTGTTCTTCTATTAGCTCATTCTGTGTGTAAAATAGATTTTTCTCTATTATACAATTTGAAATCCTTTTGTTGTTTTTATGTTGTGTTATTTTGTGTGGTGGAGTGGTTAATTTTTTAGTTATTTTTGTTATAGTAATCTCTTAGCTCAAAAAAAGATTAAAATACACATTTTAACTTGGGAAAATCTACCTCAAATTAATGCTAATTTAAAAATATAAAAACTTTGCTGTATTATAAATACATTTCTACCATTTGTGTTATTATTATACTATGTTTTACATCTTTTCAGGTCATAAGCCCAACAACATTATTTTATTATCATTGTTTTATGCAATTTTAATATTAAGAGAAAATAAGGTAATATATTTATAATTGTATTTTATATACTTAATATGATTACTTTTAGTGGTGGTATGTATATTTTTGTATGTGGATTCAAGTTACATTAGGCGTCATTTTCTTTCAAATTGAGAGATTTCCCTTAGTATTTGTTGGAGATTTCAAAGCAAAACTCCATTTTTGTTTCTCTGGAAATCTCTTTGTTTTAACCTGAATTTTTGAAGAATGGTTTTCCTTAGTACAGACTTGGTTGACTCTTTGTTTTCTGAACCAACTTAATATAGGTCATCCCATTTTTTTCAGCTTTCATTAATTTTTATTAAAAAATCAGTTGTTAATCTAGACTATATGTTTTTTTATGTCATGAGTTTATATTCTCTGGCTGCTTTTAATATTTCCTCTTTGTTTTTGATACTCAGCAGTTTGATTTTGATATGTCTAGGTATGGAACTGAATGTGCTTATTATCCTCTTTGGGAGTCATTAAACTTCCAAGATATATATATATATATAAATATTTTTCCTCAAATTTGAGAAAGCTTCAGTCTTTATCAGTGCTTTTCTCTCCTTTTCAGTTCTTTCTGTAGTATTCATTATGAATATGTTGGAACCCCTATGTTGTACCACAGGTCTCTGAGAACTTCTTTGTTTTTCATTATTCTTTTCCTTTCTTTTCTTCTATTGATCTATTTTCATGTTTCAGATTTCTTTCTGATGAAATGTACTATTGGGTTACTAAATGTTCTATTTAGGTATTTATACATTTCGACTACAGAATTTACATTTGGTTCTTCATTATAATTTAGTTTTCATTATTGTTATTCTTTATTTGATGAGTCATTTTTATCTTATTTTCTTTAAATGTGGTTTCTTGACCTTTCCAGTATAGGATTGCATTTTATTATTTCTTTGTACATCTCAATTTTGTTGAAAGCTATACATTTTAGATTCTATATTGTAGCAATTCTGGATTCTGAACTCTCTGTTGCTGTTTTGTCTTTTGTTCATTTAATCACCTGGACTAATATAGTAGTCTACTTCTCCTATGATGTGTAATGTTTTTTTTTATTTTTGAGGCTGTTTTCCTGGGAGTGGCACCTGGATCAACATAGCTTAATGGTCAGCCAGTAATTGTTAAGAGGTATTCAAACTTCTTGAAGTAGTTTTCACCTTTTGCTAATGTAACGGTGGGTGGGTGGGAAATTCTTTTCAATGTTAAACATTTTAAAGGTCTGCTCTGGCTTTTACTTTCTGCATACATATTTATATATGATACATATACACACATATATATGAGCATTTATATATGATATATACAATATCATTTATGAACATTTATATATAACATATATGATATAATTTATATATGATATAAATGATAATCTGTTAAAAAATGGAAGCTGGAAAAATAGATGCTCATGGGAAAAAATAAGTTCAATCATTATCTCTTTCCATATGCAAAATGTGATTTTAATTCTATCATAGAACTAAATTTAAAAGCTAAAAACTGATTCTTTGACCCAGTAAGAGTTGGTACTATGCCTTTTCTTTTTCAGTTTGAAAAGGTTTGTGGGTACTTTGACCAACAGATATGGCTGAAGAGATGCTTTGTGACTTCTGAGACCAGTTTATAAGGAGTAATGCAGTTTCTGCTTTCGTCACTAGAATCAATCACCCTTGATACTCTGAGACACTGAAAGAAGCCCAATTATTTTGTGGCCAGCATGATACAAGAAATAAAAAAGCATATAAAGTCACAAGTTACAGTCACAAGTTTCAGTGAGACCAGCCTTTGAAACAGTCCATTCCTGGTGCCAATCCTCCACAAACCCTCTGCTATTCCATTTTTCCAAGACACTCTATACTTCCCATTTGATGCTCTTGTCTGATTTCCTTCCCCACAAAATCCGTGGGAGTTTTTTTTATTTCTGATGCCAGTAGGTTTTGAGATGGATTGCTACTCAGGAATAAGTAAGTAGAATAAATTATTCCAGAAACTTCATATACACAGAAATTTCCTTGTTCGCAGAGTACAGAGGAATTCTTCTTTATAATAACATAAAAATAAATTGATGACGACTGCAAACTTTCATGACCTAGGCAGACTGAGTTCTGTGTAATAATAGAACTTCAAGCTTACTTAGTTTCACGATCACCTAAGATAAATGTACTTTAAAATAATTTTCATATAGCCTGGCAAAATACCATGATATCTTAGTTAATTACTTGTCATTTTTCTCTCAGCCCTTTGAAATTAGATTTATAATAATAAATAGCTGAGAAGTTTACCCCCCCCACACACCAGCCCCTTTTCTTAGTGGTTTTTAAAATAACTGTGGTAATCAGCATTCTACTCTGGACTTCTATAGGGGAGGGAGGGATAGGGAGAGGTTGATCAATAGGTACTAAATTATAGTTAGATAATAGTAAGAAGTTCTGATATGCTATTGCACAGTGGGGTGACCTTAGAAAATGAAAAATGTATGGTATATTTCAAAAAGCTAGTAAAAAGGTATTTGAATGTTTTCACATTAAAAATATAATAAATGTTTTAGGAAATAGATATGCCCAACATTATTTTAATATTACACAATGCATACATTATATTGAATACATTCAATACATTGCACTGAAACATATGTATACTTATGTTTTTATATATCAGTTGAAAAATAAATTTAATGTAAACTTTCTCAATCTTTTGAGGAAGCACTCAAGAAGGCAGATTCTTATATTCAATAGGGGATGGATTAGAATCAATGACCAATATAATGATTTTTGTGGTTTTGCAGAATCCATTCATATGTACTTTTAATTGTTTTTCATAATTATTCTATCAGGTATGTAGAGCAATTATTTAAATCCTCCATTTCACAACTGAGTAAGCTGAGGTCCAAGATGACAGAGTGAAATGCCAAGGTATCACCATTGTTCACTAATTAAGATAAAATTCAAAATTTAGGCCTCACTCCAACAAACAACCTGGAGAATATACCTTAAAGAAACATCAATATATTTTGCCACCTTTGTATCATTGCTTTTGCTATTTTTTCTTATTTATATGGAATTGCACAAAGCACTGTCACTTAGAAGCATCACTATGCTAACCATGGAATATAATTTCTAAGGGCAGGAAGAACTAAGACTCATTGAGTGCTGTATGATAGCAAGTGTGTTGGGCTATCTTCATTTTGGTAATAGTAAAACTTATTCATAAGAACATGTCAAATTTTAGAAAGGAGGGAAAAAAAATTTTGTAACTCACTTATGACCCCAGAGGTGAAATTTAAGTTAATGCCCAAACCTCACTCGATCCAGTTCTCCTCTTTGTCTAATCCAAACTGTCCTCCAAGTATTACTGTGTTACTGGGTGTTCTGTGTCAGCTTGGCAGGGTAACAGTCCTCAGTTATTCAACCAAACACACTAATTTAGGTGTTGCTTTGGAGGTATTTTATAGATATCATCAGTGTCCACAATTGGTTTAGTTTAAATGAAGGAGGTTATAACAGATCATTCATGTAGGCCTAGTTAAATCAGTGGAGAGGCTTTAAGAATAGCACAGAGGCTTCCCAGAAGCAATGGAAATTTCTGTGGAGATGGCAGAGCTAGCCATGTCCATGTTCCAGCCTGCTCTTCCTGACAGCCTGCCCTATGCATGTCAGACTCACCTATGCATCCCCTGCAATCCTTACAGCCAGTTCTTTGCAACAAATCTATTAATATATACCTCCTACTTATTCTGTTTCTATGGTTGAACCCTAGCTGGTATAGACACAAAGGCTTAAAATGCTATAGGTCTTAGTTTCATAAAGTTGATCTCTGCACTAGGAAAATTTTCTTTTGCAAGTTGTGGAAATTTCTTGCTTGATCAGTGTTGATAAAGTCCCCACTAACTGATCACTGCTCTACAGATTGCTTATTATTCAATAAGCACTAATTTCATATTTGCAGGGTCTTTAGCAGTATCCTGAATATTTGGAGAATATATCAAAGATTTCATTTGCTCCTTGCTTCCTACCCCAAATAAGGTGGGAAAACTAGAAAGGGTATCGTATTACCCAGGTCAAGAGAGTAAAGAATTTCACTAAAAAAAAAAAAAAATAGTACAGCCAGGACATTTAATTCATTTGGGTTGCAGAACATATTCATGATTCCTGAGTTCTCCTAGCTTTGTCTTTCAATTATCTTCTCTTGCTATTTATTAATTTTTAGTTGTATTGTCAACACAAAAATTGAAACCTGGCAAAAGGCTCAACAAAGCCAGTAAACTGTTCAAACTCAGATGACATATCTTGAAGATTTTTCAGAGTCGTTATATAATGCAATCCTCTATCAAACAAGCATGCACTTCTGATATCTTGGAGTAAATCGGAGATAAAGAAGTATGCTAGTCAGCTTTTCCTCACTGTGAATAAAATACCTGACAAGAACAACATGGAGGAGGTTGGCTCACAGTTTCAGAGGATTCAGTCCATAGTCGGCTAGCTCCACTGCTCTGGGCCAGAAGTGAGACAGAATGCCATGGCAGAAGGTTATGGTAGAGAAAAGCTGCTCAGCTCATGGCAGCTAGGAAGAAGAGAAAGAGGAAGGAGCCCAGGGGAAGATAAACTCTCCCAGGCATGTCCCCAGTGACCTAATTCCTCCCAAGTCAGTCCCAGCTCCCAGTAGTCCGTTCAGCCATCAATAGATTAATTCGCTGATGAGGTCAGAGACCTCATGATCCAATCCCTTCCCAAAAGCCTGGCCTCTGAACACAGGAGAATGTGGAGGATAGTCCAGATCCAAACCATAACATTAAGAATAAAGGAATGAAAAAGAATGAACAGAAACACATTTCCCTTTTTCCTTTATAAGCCATGTAGCCAACTAGGTAAGGATAAAAGATGTAGGTAACTCAATGAGAATAAAGTCAATACTCCTTTCCATGTGTTAAAGATGCTCAATAATTTGAAAATTATATTTATATTTTGAGTTTTATTTTTAATTAGTAGAACTTTCCCCTAAGTATAGCAAAGCTTCATTTCCAAATAAAGGCTTAGAAAATAAAGGTTCATGTAATCAATTGTTACAGATGCCTTAATATCCAGGAATATTTTCTTCATTTTATGGTGAAAAATTGTTCCATCAGCGTCCTGTCAATTATTCTTTAATATATGCACAAGTAGTGATTAGATTCTTCATTAGGTGTAGGCTATCATAATGAGAAAGTACATCCTATAATCTTTACGCAATTTTCTAATGCCAGAAATATAGCAAATCTTCCCAAAAGACCTCTAAAATTATAATGCAATCTGCTATGAAAGCTTCCTAATCCTAACGTTACTTTCAAGCATAGTTTTTTTTGCTGCCAGCTGAGTTGCTGATTTTTCAGCTTTCTCTTATAAAATATTTCTTTCTTCCTATTTCTGATCCTCTACCTTGCTGGGCCGCCTCATGCCTGGCAGGATTCTTTAGTCCCAAACTAATTGGCAAAAATCCTCCTGGGAAGATGGATTTCTAGCATTTTAACATCTCAAGCTATGTCTGTGATCTCGCCTATACAAGGGCTTTTGGACATAAGCAACTCAGCATTCAGTTTGTCAAATGGCATAATTAATATGAAACTAGATTTTATTGTTATATTTTTCTTAGAGCCCCCTGGTGCTCACATATTAGCATCTGAGTAAATTTCATTATTTTTCTGAGTTTATTATTATGTTCAGAACACTTAATCTTTTTTATACATTCAAACTAGAATACCATTCCTTTATTTTCCAAATTGTTCTCACAAAGATTATGTACTCTCAAAGTCATATTAAATCCTAGAGCAAAGGATAAAGTTTGTCTTTCCTAATTAATTCAATTTGCTTATGCATATTTGTGCTGTCTACATATTGTTTTTCTTTTTTTCTTCTTCGTCTTCTTTTCCTGAGTTTGGTAATACTGCTCTAAAAATAAATTAACCTTAAGAAAAATAAAACATGTGAGTCAGCAGTGGTGGTGCATGCCTGTATTCCTAGTACTTGGGAGGCTGAGACAGTAGGATCGCAGGTTCTAGGGTAATGCATAGTAACTTAGGGAGACCCTGCTTCAAAATCAAAAATACAAAGGAACGGGGGTGTAGCTCAGTGGTAGAGCTCCCCTATATTCAAACCCCTGTACCAGAAAAAAAAAGGAATGAAAGGGAAAATTTGTGTGTCAAAATAATTGTACTCATAAGCTTAAGTATGGACAATGCCTTGTATCACTTCTCCATATTAATAGTTAGCATGTAAATCATGCAAAACAGCTCCAGTTTTGAGGTGTCAAGAGGTTCTCATATATAAAATATGATCATAAGGTTACCATTCTTTGGTCACACATCTGTCCGGACTGGAACCAAGACTGACTGAGGGGCTTGACCTCTTACTCTCATTTTTTGTTGTTGTTGTTACTATTCTATCAGTTTGTATTTAAGGTCTCCTTTTGCCTTTAGCTTTTGAATTTTTTATAAAAGAATTTTACATTCTGTTTATAAAATATTTCAAAATGCCATTCTATGTAATTACAAAATGTATCTGATATAAATATGACCTATGGCTCACTCAATTATACCAAGTTTTCAACTCGTCAGTGCTGGCATATTTAGGGAGGTTTCCAAAGTATTGTGTGTTCAGACATAAAATAAATGCTTACTGCATAAAACTTATTTACAGATTACTAAACCCTCATGAATGAATTCTCTGAAAACACTTAACTCATTATTTTATAAGAAATAAATTGCAATTTATTAACAAACTTTCTCAAAACCTTCCCAATTTATATTTAGGGAGGTTTCCAAAGTATTGTGTGTTCAGACATAAAATAAATGCTTACTGCATAAAACTTATTTACAGATTACTAAACCCTCATGAATGAATTCTTTGAAAACACTTAACTCATTATTTTATAAGAAATAAATTGCAATTTATTAACAAACTTTCTCAAAACCTTCCCAATTTATTAAGGAATCATCATGGAATCTCACTCTCCAAAAATCTTATTTTATGTATTTTATTTATCTGTGAAAATTAGTGAGGATTTATAGAACCAAATTAAGTTTCAATTGTCATTAATTTATAATAATCTAGCACAATTCAAATCTAAACCACATAGAAGAGTAATGAATTCTGAATTTCAGAGAGTCCCCAAATAAGATTTTGTTTTATTCTGGCTTAATTCATAAGACATCTTTAAATTTAAATACTAAGAAAAATATAATACCCTAGGCCTATAAGATAAATAAGATTTCAAAATAATTTCCAACATTATATACATTTATGTATAATAATTATGCACATATAAATGTATATATTTAACTAAATTAATAACATTATTATTATATTCATACATAAAATGCCCTTCATGTCTGCTTTCCAAAGACTTATTGAGTTCATGCCAAAATAAGCATTATAATTTTATGACATCACTATCCCTAGAATTACTTATCTTTACTAAGTAAGGATTATGAGAAAGAAAAGAAATATCTGCTGTGGAAATAAAGCAATTTGCAGCTAGAGGATCCTATTGTTTGTTGTAATTTAGATATATCTGGAAGAGGCTGGTAAATATTGGATATTGCCTAAATGTGATTTTATTTACAGTAATCTATTATGAAAAATGAAGAGATCATTTCATGATATGATTTTACTGGTGTGACTGTGAAGCAAACATTATAAATCATTTACCCTGGGCTTAGGTCATTAAAAAGAAGAACAAAATCATTGAACTCTTGTTGCTTGAGATAACACTGCTTGAAATTAAGGAAGAGCTAGTTCTTTCATTCTTGTTATTTTCAGGGAGCAATGCTATCTGAACAAAGAAAAATATTTTTTCAAAATGCTCTTCACATGGCAAAGGACTACTATAATTTTAAAGTTGCCATTCACTAATCTTCTGGATATGATATCTTACATCTCATGCCAAATGCTGGCTGTCTCACCCAAAAATAAAAATCAGCTCTGTTCTGTCTGGACATTGTGGCTGATTTATTACTTCATGAAGTTTAATCAAAATTCCCCCCTACTAGTTTAACTTTTAAAACCAAATTGTTTCTCAGTAATTGTTTGTTCTGTAAGACAATTAATCAGTAGTTGTAGCATCCATTTCTCAATGAGGAAAGGAAATGTTAATAAGAAAAGAGGGTGCCACACTTTTCAATAGTGACTTGGCAAACACTGTTGGCAAGAAAATTCACTACTAAAGCTCATGTTGCTAATATCCCAAGCCTTGGGTGTGTGGCACAGAAGGGAGTGAAAAAAAATGGTAATGATTAATCTTGGCCAGCTCTATTCAAATTGTTCCTTATTCATGTGTTCTCTCCATGAGGGAATCAGAGACAGAAATAGTGGAAGGAGTACCAGGCAGGGAATTAAGAATCTTGGCATTAGTTGAAATTAGACATGGAGTTACAATACAGTTGATATGGGGTCTTGTTGGGCTCTTGTCCAGTGGTTTTTTGGCAAATGAAGTCCAAGGACTTATGAGGGGTGTAGGAATATTAAAGTGCATTTGTAAGTCAAGGAAAGACAGGAAATAGGAGGACAGAATAGCTCCCACACAGGGGAGGGGTTCCCAAAAAAGAGTATCCATTGAAGTTCATGGGAGGTGAGCTTTTATCCCTTCTTGTGGTCCTCCATCTGTTCTTTTATTATTGGTCAGATTTGGGTCTTGACTCAATGTCTTTTGCCCAGTTTCAATCCTTAATTTTAATCACTATCTTGGGGGCTGGTGGACTTTAACCACCTGGGGCTGGTGGGCTCTAGTCTCCTGACACCACTTGTCTCCCCCCCATCCCTTGCCCCATCCTCGTTCACACAGGTTGCCCTCAGAATTTGGCCCACAGAAGGGGCTGAAGTTTTATTTTGATTCCCATAGTCCTTGACTGGTAATTGCTACCCTTATATCTAATTAATCTTCTGTATTTGTGTTCCTTATATATATAATTTCTTTTAACTCTTTTTGTTCCTAGGCACACACACAGATCAAAATTCAGAACTGATCTCAGGGTTGAAGAAATATGACATCCATTTTTCCCTAAAGACTTAAGTCTTTAACTCTGGGAGCTCACTCTAATTCTTAATTTGCTCATGTCCCTGGTGGTCTCATTTCACATTTGCTCAATTCCCATAAGTAAGCATCCTATTAAATGAAATTTCTCTGAAATGAATCCTGGAAGTGGCCATGAAAGTAAAGAATCAATAAACAATATTTAAGAGAAAGGACCCCAGTACAACACAGTTGTTAGTGAAGTAAGCAAGTTCCCTGAACTCTGAAAAATATCACTGGCCACAGGCCCAGATGCTGTATAACTTGTATTCCCATAAGTGATTTTATTTCACTGCTTATGAAATGTGTGCACTTTAACTTATAACTCATCTGATAGTTGAACTAAAAGTTAGTATCTCATTAACATCCCAGCAATATTCTCTTTGAGAACAAGAAGGCTATACGTATGTTTTATGTTCTCCTGACAGAAGGTGGCCAGTTGTTGATAGATGAGTTTTCAGTAGTTTTCTATTTCCTTTCTCATGAAATGGGGGCTACAGTTTTTTTGTTTTGTTTTTTGTTTAGTTTTGTTTAAGTGTGACAATTAACAGTTTCAGGGATGCTCAGCATCTCCTAATTTATCCTCTTCTCAATCATCCAAAGCAACAAGTAAACAAAATCATCCAGAATTGACTGAAAAAAGAAAAAGAAGACAAATGACTATTGATTATCACATATTATCAAACTCTTTTTTGTGGTTGTACTGGGGATTGAACCCAGAGGCATTCTACCTCTGAGTTACACCTCAGACCTTTTTTTTTTTTTTTTTTTTTTTT
>PVJS01022895.1:0-30100 GCA_004027185.1 Glis glis | reverse complement strand
AGGATCCGGGTTCACGGCCAGCCTCAGCTCTCTCGCTCTCTCTCTCCCTGTCTGTCTGTCTGTCTCTCTTTCTCTCTCTCTCCTTAGTGAGGCCCTCCGCAACTTCATGAGACCCGGTTTCAAAATAAAGTATAAAAAATAGGGCCGGGGGCGTAGCGCGGAGGTAGAACGCCCCTGCGTTCAATCCCCGGTACCGCAAAAAAAAAAAAAAAAAAAAAAATTTAGTGGGAAGTGGTAGCTTAATGTGGCCTGGTTCTATTTGAATCTCCTGGATGAAATAGTGGCTGCTTGACAAGGTAGAGATAACATCTCTGCCTTATAATAAGCTTTACTTAATTTATTATGTTAGCAAGTAAACAAGACATGGTAAATATTAAGAATATAAGATTAAGGAATACTTTAAATAATCTCTAGATGACTTATAATACCCAATACCATGTAGATGCTATGTAAATAGTTGTTATACTGTATCATTTAGGGAATATACTATATTATTTACATGATTCAGACATATACGTATATCAAATATATGTGTATATATATATGAGCAAATATATATGATATATATATGAGCAAATATATATATATGATATATAGATATATAGATATATATATGAGCAAATTAAGAACTTGCTATGTACAACAAATACCATTCATTTTGTGTTTATTACACACCAGGGACAATACAGTAAAATCAGCACATGGTCTAGACAGGAATTAAAGTGTTAGCATTAGCCAGGGAAAACATTGGCCACTTTCTCTTCCAGCAGCCAAAATATAATTTCAAAGTTAGTTCATGTGATTAGTGTTTCCCAAAGAGAGAGCATCCAACCTATTTCTTTGAAATGTATCATTGACTATCTAATATGGGACTGGCAATATGTACCTTGAAATTTGACTAGAAGCAGATGGATGAGGATCAAATTTAGGATCTCAGGAATTATCCAGTAGAAAATTGTTCCTGGACCTGGTCCTAGTATTTCTGTTGGCATCAATTGTTCTTCAACCATTGAATGTCCTCATTTAAAAGTGCCTGGCTTTACTACTCAAACATAGACTGTGAATATCTAATGTCTATTAGTAATAATAATTGTACCAGATAAATTTTATAGGGCCATAAACATTTCCTGATGACTAATTTTATGGTTTGGTGAGGCCTATTGTACTTTTACTCTAACAGGGCAATTCTACAAAGAAGATTAAAATTGACCCAGCTCATCCAATGATATCCCTACCAGTGATGAACAAGTCAGCCTAGAGGCCTATAATATAGCTCAGGAGAATCAGAAAGACATAACAGAACCCCACCCCTTTACCACACAAGGGAATTCTTAAGGAGTGCAATTTCTTTCATAAGACTTTTTTTTGTAGAGAATTTCATAAGTAGTACAATTTAAAAGGTTGGAAGATAAGTAAGTAGATGTCTGTAAATTGTTCCTCTTTTTGATTCATGAATTACGCTGTGCTGGATAGCTCTCTTGTGTCCACCAGATCATCTTTCCCCGTTGTACAGCCTGTGCTTTGCTTCCAAGGGGTGACCCTGTGTCTATCCCTGCCCTTTTTTCACTAGATTGACAACTGGAGAGAGAGACAGAGACTTAGTTTAAGGTATTCATTCTCCTAACTCTGGTTTCTCCTTGGCCTGCCTGCATCCCTCAATGAAAGGTCAAGTCTTCCCTCCCTGTAGCTGTGTCCACATGACTCTTTTTAAGAATTTCTATAATTGCTCTGTCCACTCACCCCTTCAGGGGTGCAAACAGTTCTGGAGTTCTCCCTGTCACATCTTTGTAAATAATCCTTTTATCAAACTCCCTAGAGTTATCCTCATTTGAATGTGCCATCTGCTTCCTGCTGGCACCCTGACTAATATACACATGATCGGATCTCAAAAATTAGTAACACCATGTAGCGCCTGATGATTGAATAGCGTGGTTTGGATAGTTACAGGAACTAATTGCAAGAAGGTCCCTTCTATTTCACAAGTCACAAGTTAGTACAGCATAAATCTGTCAGGCTTCTTAGATCAATCTTTCAGTTGGATACTGTCACCATGTTCACTCTATTCTGGTTTGATGGGCTTTCTAAAAGGAGACAGCCTCCAGTTGAGATTATCCAGCACCTCAGATGTATAACAAACTGTGCTTCTTTTAGGAACCCAACAATGAGATAACGTGTGAGGGCAAAGATAAGTGGATAGGACCAGTGAGGTATTGAAGAAAAAGATGTGGGACCAGCTTTAGTCCATAGAAAACAGCTGATGAAAAAGTCTAGACCGATGTGTGCATATATACTTCTGTCACCTTGAAACCCATCAAGATGTATGATTACAATGCACCAATAAAAAAGAGAAAAAAAGAATATATAGAAATGAAAAAAGTCGGAATGATAAGCTCCCTTTACAATGATAAAGAATTGGGTAGCTGCACTTCAAGACTTTTTATATCATTCACAAGCTCTGAGCACCAACCCCCACAATTTAATTTCAGTATTTACTTTCCCTTTTCCAGCATTTAATTTCAGTGTCTCTACTTTTCAAAAACTGTGCCATAAATAAACAATGATCAGATGTGTGCTATTTGTATTTTTCTAATATCTTATGTTTATCCAAATATTTCCTTTATTTAAGATTTTTGAAATTGATTGTTTAATTATAGTCTCTCTATATAATGTGAGATTCATTAAGGTAAGAATTCTATCTAGTGCCTAATGCAGAGTAGGTACACTCCTAGCATTACACCTACCTCTTGAACTGTTTCCCTGGATTTTTTTATCTGTAGTATTAAGGATGAAATCCAAGGTCATTCTACATCTGAGCTACACCCCCAGCCCTATTTTAATCATTTATTTTGAAACAAGGTCTCACTAAGTTGCAGAGGGCCTCACAAAGTTCCTGAGGCTGGCTGCAAACCTGCCATCCTCTTGTGTCAGCCTCCCTAATACTGGGGTTGCAAGCATGTGTCACCACACCTGGCTGTTTCCCTGGATTTGGGATGGCACAACAGAGATTAAAGAACAAATCAACTGTCTATGAGGTAATCTCTGACTCCCTATGACCTGTATATAATCAAATATTAGACTATCTAATGCCTATGTAGCCATGAACCCTCAGGTTCATGGCTAATATCATGAATGTAGCTCATTGATCTATTATTGAAGCAAGAGGTAAGGAATAAAGATGAAATAAATTTTTAAAAGCTGGTAATTTGTCACTATACCAAAATGTACAGCAGGGCTCCTAACTATATCCTGTAACAAAATTTCAGTAGGTAGATATCTTATTTTCAAATTTCACACAATATGTTATGATGCATTATTCTGGAATGCACTTGTAACATCCCTTTTTAAAATTTAACTCACTTCAGGAAATAGCAAAATAACATAGGTTCTAAGAATTTTATTTTGTCTAAGAATTTTATTTTATCTTTAGATGAATCATTTTAATAAATAGTTCATAATAATTTAGACCTTAAAATTATTTCATTATATAAGTCCTTCTTATATACGTAAGAAATGCTTGAACTCATGGATATATGAGTGCACTGAAAATAAAATATAACAGTAGAAGGAATGAATGTAACGTGAAGTTTATAGATGAAAGATTTGAGATTTGAAGAGTCAGAGCCAATTGTCATGTTATCATCTGCCAGGCCGTACAATAGTAGAGTGATACTTTGAAATAATCTGTCCCAACTGTGTGTAGACAACATTTGAGTCTGCTGTACTATAAACTTTGATAATATTTATCAAATAAACCCTCTTAATATTTCCAGCTTAAAAAAATAACAGGAAAATTATCGTAATTTTACAGTATTTTATAAGACAATAGATTCTATAATAATGCTATATACAAATTTAAAAGCATTAGTAAAAATAAAAGACTACAACTGCAAGTATGCAGTTTAAAAAGACAAAAAAGACAGTCCTAACTTTAACGTGGAATCATCACACCTAACATAGTAGCACCTTAATTAATGCTTTTTTAGTTTATTCACTAATTAATGCTGAATTAGTGAATAAAATTCAAAGAGATATCATTGGTAACTAAAATTTATTAATTAAATTAATAGGCCAAACATGATGCATATGCTTCCTTTTATTCATAGAAGTTTATAAAATAGGTATCATTATGTAAGCTGCACTGATTAGGAAGCTGAATCCACAAGGCTAATAATTTTCTTCCAGGCATACAATTGGGGGTCGTGGTACCAGGGTTTGAACTGTTGTTTACCTATTTTCAAAGTCTGTGCCCTTCCACTGTTCACAATAAACCTGGAGCACTGAAAGTGGGCAGTATATAACGGCAGAGGTCCTGGTGCCTACCCAGAGCAACAGAAATGAATAATTGTTATTCAAAGGACTTATTTCCTAGCACTTAACAAGTTGATGGGATAAAAGGTCAGGACTCAGATTCAGACACACGAGTAATAATGAAAAACACCTAATTACCTCTCACTGCCCTACTGTCTCAGGAATGTTCTGCTCTCAACGTGGCCACAGGTTAATAGAAATAATGACGATGATCAATTATACTCATATTCTTTTAGTTGAGTACAGCATAGAACATTGAGGCTTAAAGGAGGAAAATTGGATTACTTTTAATGTGCCTTCATTCACTTGAGTAGACACAGCTCTTTCTTCCTTAATATAAGGTATGCAAAAAGCCATCCAGTTGGGTGATGTTCCAGTGTAATCATAGAGTTATTAATAGGATAGGAAAGGTTTTCTGAAGGTCTCCAAGATTATTTAACTAGTTGTGTTAATTTTTTGACTGAAAGCAAACAAGTTATAAGACTATCGCCATCACTTTGGAAGAAAATGAGCCAAAACTTCCTAAATATCTTTGATATCTGAGACACACTTGGGTATAGCTGGCTAAGAACTGACTTAGGAATCTTTAGGTGGTTGTCCAGCAGGAGGTAAGGAATTGGAAATTACTAGTGAGCAATACTAGCATTTGGGTACCTCCTGAAAAAAATAAAACTAATAAGAACCAGCAATAAAAGCTAAATATATATATATTAATAATCAATATATATATATTATTGATGCATTGGAGTCTTACATCACAGAGAATATCAATTTGATGTTAACATACATGCACACAGCTCTTAGAATCCCCACTCCCCCAACCCATACGAAGTACCAAGAATGATGTTGGTTTATTCTCACATGTACATATTGTTTATAAAAGTAATTCCACTGATTTGCTTCTTTATTGCCCTTCCCCTTCCCTTGTACCACTTGCCTTGCTCCACTGAGTGTTTTCCATTATCAACCGGAGTCCCTTGTGTGTCCCCACTACTCCCTAGGCTGTATATATTAATGAAAACATATGACCCTTCTTTTTTTGTGATTGACTGATCTCGCTTAACATAATGTTCTCCAGATCCTTCCACTTTCTTGCAAATGATGTTATTTTGTTCTTCTTTTTGCTGAGTAGAATCCCATTGTATGAATTTCCCACAATTTTGTAATCCACTCATCTGTTGATGGACACCTAGGTTGGTTCCATAATTTGGCCACTGTGAATTGTGCTGCTATAAACATGGGTATGCATATATTACTGTAGTTTTCTGGTTTCAGTCCCTTTGGTATGATACCCAGTAGTGGTATAGCCGGATCATATGGTGGGTCCATTCCCAGTTTTCTGAGGAATCTCCACACTGATCTCCATAGTGGTTGAATAGTTTGCAATCCCACCAACAGTGTAAAAAGAGTCCCGATTTCCCCACATCCTCTCCAACATTTGTTGTTGTTTGACTTCTTAATGATTGCCATTCTAATTGGGGTCAGATGAAATCTTAGAGTAGTTTTGATTTGCATCTCCCTGATTGCTAATGATGTTGAACATTTTTTCATGTATCTATTGGCCATTGTATCTCTTCTTTCGTGAAGTGTCTATTCATTTCAGTTGACTCCTTCTTGATCAGATTATTTGTTTTCTTAGTGTAAAGTCTTTTAAGTTCTTTGTATATCCTAGATATTAGACCTCTGTCAGAGGGATAGCTTGCAAAGATCTTCTCCCATTCCATAGGCTTTCTCTTTAAGCTCTTGATGGTTTCCTTTGAAGAGCAGAAACTTTGTAGTTTTAATGCTATCCCACTTATTAATTCTTGTTTTAATTTCCTGTGCTTTGGAGGTCTTGTTGAGGAAGTTTCTACCTGTGCCTATATGTTGGAGTGTTGAACCTATGCCTTCTTCTAATAATTTCACAGACTCTGGTCTAAATTCCAGGTCCTTGATCCATCTCGAGTTGACTTCTGTGCAGGATGAGAGGTAAGGATTTAGTACCATTTTTCTACAGGTAGATAACCAGTTTTCCCAGCACCATTTGTTGAAAAGACTATCCTTTCCCCAATGTATGTGTTTGGCACCTTTGTCAAAAATCAATTGGCTATAAGTTTGTGGCCTTGTTTCTGTATCTTCTATTCTATTCCACTGGTCTATGTGTCTGTTTTTGTGCCAATACCATGCTGATTTTATTACTATAAGCTCTGTAGTATAATTTGAAGTTAGGAATTGTGATGCCTCCTGCATCGTTCTTATTGCTGAGAATTGCTTTGGCTCTTCTGGGTCTTTTGTTTCTCCATATGAAATTAATGACTGATTTTTCTAGCTCTGCAAAAAATGATGTTGGTATTTTGATAGGGATTGCATTGACTCTGTAGATCATTTTTGGCAGAATGGCCCTTTTGATAATATTTATTCTGCCTATCCAAGAGCAGGGAAGATCTTTCCATCTTCTAAGATCTTCTTCGATTTCTTTCTTCAGTGTTCTATAGTTTTCATTGTAGAGGTCTTTTATCTCTTTGGTTAGGTTTATTCCTAGGTATTTGATTGGTTTTGAAGTTATTGTGAATGGGATTGTTTTCTGGATTTCTTTCTCAGTGGATTCATGGTTGGCATATATGAATGCTACTGATTTTTTTAGGTTGATCTTGTATCCAGCTACTTTGCTGAATTTGTTGATCAGCTCTAGTAGATTTTTGGTTGAGTTCTCTGAGTCTTCTAGATATAGGATCATATCAGCTGCAAATAAAGATAATTTTAATTCTTCTTTTCCTATTTGAATTCCTTTGATATCCTTCTCTAGTCTTATTGCTCTGGCAAGAGTTTCGAGGACTATATTGAAAAGGAGTGGTGATAGTGGACATCCTTGTCTTGTTTCTGTTTTTAAGGGGAATTCTGGCAATTTTCCCCCATTCAATATGATGTTGGCTCTGTGTTTCTTATATATTGACTTAATGATGTTGAGGTATGTTCCTTCTATTCCGATTTTCTGTAGAGTTCTTAACATGAATGGGTGTTGAATTTTTTCAAATGCTTTTTCCGCATCTATTGAAATGATCATGTGATTCTCGTTTTTAGTTTGATTTATGTGGTGAATAACATGTATTGTTTTGCGTATGTTGAACCAGCCTTGCTTTCCTGGGATGAAACCAACTTGGTCATTGTACAATTTTCTCAATATGGGTTTGAAGGCACATGGCTAGTATTTTATTTACAATTTTTGTGTCTATGTTCATTAATGATATTGGTCCGTAATTCTCGTTTCTTGAGGTATCTTTATTTGGCTTTGGTATTAATGTTATCTTGGCCTCATAAAAGGAATTTGGAAGAATTCCATCTCTTTCAATTTCACGGAATATTTTGTGAAGTATTGGTTTTAGTTCTTCTGTAAAGGTTTTGTAGAATTCAGCTGGAAAACCATCTGGACCTGGGCTTTTCTTTGATGGCATACTTTTTATTGCTGTTTCTATCTCTGTGCCTGCTATTGGTTGATTCAGGTTTTCTTTTTTTTTTTTTTTTTTTTGCGGTACCAGGGATTGAACCCAGGGGCGTTCTACCTCCGCGCTACACCCCCGGCCCTATTTTTTATACTTTTTTTTTGAAACCGGGTCTCAAGAAGTTGCGGAGGGCCTCACTTAGTAAAGAGAGAGAGAGAGAGAGACAGGGAGAGAGAGAGAGAGAGAGAGAGAATGAGCTGAGACTGGCCGCAAACCTGGATCCTCTGGTCTCTGCCTCCCAAAGTACTGGGATTACAAGTGTGCACCACCACGCCCAGCTGATTCAGGTTTTCTATATCCTCTTGATTCAGTTTAGGTAGGTTGTATGTGTCTAGAAATCTTTCGATTTCTTCCATGTTTTCCATTTTATTGGAATATAAGTTTTCAAAGTAGCTTTTATGATCCTCTGGATTTCTCCACTATCTGTGGTGATATCCCCTTTTTATTCTGATTTTGGTAATTTGGTTTCTCTCCTTCTTTTGGTTAGGTTAGCTAGTGGTTTGTCAATCTTGTTAATCTTCTCAAAGAGCCAGCTTCTTGTTTTGTTGATTCTTTGTATTTTTTTTATTCTCTATTTCATTAATTTCTGCTCTGATTTTAGTTTTCTCCTGCCTCCTACTGGCTTTGGGATTCGACTGTTCCTGTTTTTCATGATCCTTGACGTGTGTCATTAGGTGATTTATTTGGATGTCTTCTGTTTTTCTTATGTGGGCACTCAGTGCTATAAATTTTCCTCTTAACACTGCTTTTAAAGTATTCCATAGATTTTGGTACGTCGTGTCTCTGTTTTCATTTAGTTCCAGGAATTTTTTTATTTCTCCCCTTATTTTTTTTCTGATCCATTCCTCATTCAGAAGTGTATCATTCAGTCTCCATGTACTAATGTGACTACTTTTAGTCTTCCTGTTGTTAATTTTCAGTTTCATTACATTGTGATCTGAGAAGATGCAGGGAACTATATCACATCTTTTGAACTTGCTTTGTGACCCAGTATGTGTTCTATTTTGGAGAATGTTCGGTGGGCAGCTGAGAAAAATGTGTATTCAGGTGTGGCTGGTTGAAATAATCTGTATGTGTCTATTAGATCCATCTGGTCTATGGTTTTCTTTAGGGCCAAACAATCTTTATTCATCTTTTTCTGGAGGATCGATCTAGTGGCGTGAGTGGTGTGTTGAAGTCTCCCAATATTATTGTGTTTGGGTCTATTTGGGACCTGATGTCCCGAAGACTTTGTTATATGAATGTGGGTGCACCCACATTTGGGGTGTAAATGTTTACTATTTTTATATCTTCTTGTTGGATTGTTCCTTTTATTAATAAGAAGTCACTGCTTTGTTTCTTCTGATGTGTTTTAGCTTAAAGTCTGTTTTGTCAGATATAAGCATTACTACCCCTGCTTGTCTTCAATCTCCGTTTGCATGGTATATCTTTTTCCATCCTTTTACCTTTAGTGTATGAGTGTCTTTGGCTAGAAGGTGAGCTTCTTGCAAGCAGCATATAGTTGGGTTTTTCTTTTTAATCCACATTGCCAGTGTATGCCTTTTAATTGGGGACTTGAGTACTTTGACATCAAATGTTATTATTGAGTTATGATTTTTGTTTCCTGTCATTTTTAGTTCTATTTTCTGTTTGCTGTAGTGACAAATCTTCTTGTTTAGTTGCCGATCTGGTGGAACTAAACTACCACTCTCCTGTGTTTCTGAAAATTGCTTGTTTTTCCTTATTTGTGATTTATTTCCTTTAGGATTTTCTCCAGTGTTGGCTTGGTCCTCATGAATTCTTGAAGTGTTTATTATGGAACATTTTTATTTCTCCATCAATTTTAAATGATAGCTTTGCTGGATATATCAATCTTGGTCAGAAGTTGTTTTCTTCCAGGGTCTGGTGTACTTCATACCAATCCCTCCTGGCATTCCTGACTTGGGTTGAGAAGTTTGGGGTGATTTTTATTGTTTTGCCCCTGTATGTCACCCGTTCTTTTGCTCTTGCTGCTTTTAGGATTCTTTCTTTAGCCTCTACATTAGACATTTAAATTATTACGTGGCGTGGGTATGTCCTTCATTGGTCCTGTCTTAACAGTGTTCTATATGTCTCCTGTATATGAATGTCCAAATCCTTTTCTATGTTCAGAAAATTCTCTGAAATTATTTCTTTTACGAGGTTTCTTATACCGTTGGTCTGTGTTTCTAATCCTTCTTCGATGCCTTTTATCCTTAGATTAGGATGTCTTGTATTGTCCTGTATTTCTTGGATGGCCAGGGTGTGTTGTTGTAATTTCTTCTGTATATCGTTGACTGTGTTTTCAGTTTTGAATGAACTGTCTTCCAGGAGTGATACCCTGTTTTCCATGTGGTCGAGCCTACTAGAGTTGGTTTCTATTTCAGTCTTTAATTCATTTAGTGACTCCTTCATTTCATTCAGTGTTTCTTTCTGATTCTTTCTTAGAGCCTCAACTTCCTCCTTCATCTCCTCTACACTTTCTTTGAGGCCTTTCATCATTCTGAAGATCAAAATTCTGAATTCTCCATTTTGCATTTCCTGTAGGTCAGTATCAGTAATCTCACTTGATGCATTCTGAGTGTTTCTTGTTTCCTCACTGTTCCTCCTTCTCATATTTTCAGTGTTTTAAATTTTGTGTTTCTGTTGCCTCCTCATCATCTTCCTTTCTATGTATAAGACCTCTTGATGGTCCCTGTAGACCCAATTGGTTCAGTGCGCTGCAGGCTGTGGCTCCCTCCTGTCTGGTTGACCGGAGCTTGGTGTGTGTGTGTGTGTGGGGGGGGGCACACAGGTTCCTGAGCTCGGGTGTTGGCACATGAGTTGCACTTCAAGACACGGTGTTGGATGTGGGCTCCGAGGTGCGGTGATGGTGCCGGAAGATGCCTGGTCTCCAAGGCGCAGGTGCTGAGGGTCGCCCGGGCCCCACGGGGCACACATGTGCTCCGGTTCTCGGTAGGCATCGCCGGAGGTTGCTCAGGCTCTGATGCCCGTGCTTCCTTTCTCACGAGGGCCCGAGGGGGGGGCGGCTCTGGGTATCATGTGCCTGAGGGTGCACGTGCACTGAGGCACAGCACAGAGCACACTGGACGGGGGCCCTAGTGAGGTGCATGGGCTCCTGGGCCTTGGGTGGCAGCACTGGAGCCTGCACTGGCTCTGAGGTAGCCAGGAGGGTCGCGTGGGCCTCAGGTGGTGGTGCCGGAGTATAGCTGGGCTCTGAAGCGCGGCAGAGAGACTCCCGTGCAGGTGACAGAGGTGCAGGTTCTGGGTCTCAGGTAGTAGCACCGGAGGGTGTGGGGGTCTGAGGCGGGGCTTGGAGGGCCACCTGGGTCTCGGGTGGCGGTGTTAGAGTCCAAGGCAGAGCGTGGCAGCCACCCTGGTCACGCAGGATTGCACGGCTGGCTGCCGGGATCGTTCAGGATGGTGCAGCAGGCCTAGATTGAGCACAGGGGGTTGCCTGGGTCAGGCAGGAAGGCGTGGCCGGCCTAGGTGGAGTTCAGGGGGCCACCCATGTTGCGCGGGATGGCGCAGCTGGCCTAGGTGGAGCACAGGGGGCCGCCCTTGTCGAGTGGGATGGCATGGCTGGTCTAGGTGGAGCGCAGGGGGCCACCCTTGTCAAGCGGGTCAGCATGGCTGGTCTAGGTGTGGTGCGGGGGGGCTGTCCTTGTCACAAGGGTTGGTGCAGCTGGTCTAGGTGGAGCACAGGGGGCCGCCCTTCTGCGGGATGGCATTGCTGGTCTAGGTGAGGTGTGGTGGGCCGCCCTTGTCGCAAGGGTTGGTGCAGCTGGTCTAGGTGGAGCGCAGGGGGGGGGCACCTGGATCTTGGCTGGCATGGGGCTCCGATGCTTGTGATCGCTTGGACTCCTAGCGCGGTGAGGGAGAGGTGAATATCTGTGGTGGGAGCTCGCACTACGGCAGTCTTTGAAGGATTTTCACGATCTGCTGTTGGGATGGCCCCACCACTCACAGAACTCTGCTCTGGTTTCTCCTCCTGATTTGCTGTTGGAGCTGGGGGCTATTAGCCCCGGCTGTAGGGTTCGGGGTAAGATGGCTCCTTACCGATCCTGTCAATACGGGATTGCAGCTCTCTGTGGGAATCTGCAGCTGGTAGGCTCTGTGTCTGTGTAGTTGTACTTGGGTTGCTGGATTTGGGGTTTTGGTTCTTCTGTGGCTGTGCTATGTTGTTTAGTTCTGTGCCCCCGATGTGATTTTGAGACAGGCTCGTTCAGGGGCTCCTATTCCATCGCCATCTTGAATCCCCTTTTTCACTAAATATATTTACATGGTGTGCCTCCTGGCTGGGACTTAATCTTGAAAAGTTCACATGTAGAAAGATGATGCAGTAAAAAATATGGCAAAAGAATTGTAGACAGATCAATTGGTTGAAATGATGGTTCCTATTGCTGGCTGATGATGATAAATATAAATGCAGATTTTATTTTATTAGGAATTGTCTTTTTAAGTACCAGATGCATGTCCCTTAAGATCTAAGTAATCCTTTCACTATTACATTTATCTACTGAAAAGGTTTAAGGTCAGCAATTACTGAGTTGATGGTGTCCTCCTTCTTCCTGAAAATATAAAACAGAAGTTATATTTCAGTTTTTTTAACTACTTATTTCTTCAGGATAATTAATTTAATAACTTTTGTCAAAATAATCAAACTGTGAGCTATGCAAGATAAAGACTTGTGTCTCTTGTTGACACAATAGAACATAGTACTGGCAATGTTTGCTTAACTATAGAATGAATATATCATTAAAATATCCAATACATCACAAAGCCAGGGTTGGGTTGGATAATTCCTTTTCTGACTTATAGCTAGCCCCATGGCTAAAGTTATTAAGAACCCATTCATCAGCAATATCAAAAGACTCAGAGGGGACTATTTATGCTTTTGCTCATCTGCCAAGTCTCACGAATCACTTATCAAGTGTTCAATTATTCTGAATT
Source organism: Glis glis (assembly GCA_004027185.1). Classification (NCBI taxonomy): domain Eukaryota; kingdom Metazoa; phylum Chordata; class Mammalia; order Rodentia; family Gliridae; genus Glis; species Glis glis. Next base: position 17,363 of record PVJS01022895.1, on the reverse strand, counting down.
CTGTTTTCACCTGATTGTGGCTATTTCTCCTCCTCCTGCTCCTTCTCCTCCTCTACTTACTCAACATTTATTGATTCCCCCATTCTTAACCATGTTGCAAACTCTATTCATCTCATTTATATTATCTCCTTTTATTTTCACAACAATCACATTTTTCTACTCTCTGGGTATCTGTGGGAAGCTTATTAACATGGCAAAGTATTTGGCTTCAGTTTCTCTCAAACTTGTGTATAACCTTCACAGACTTGTATGTGTCATTAATACTGCAACCATTCAACATTACTTGACTATTAATACAGTGCTTATAATATTTCATTTGCTGTTCTGAATATATACTTGTATTAATAAATTTAATCATTGAATAATTTTATGAATAAATATTATCATATTATTTTGTATATAAGAAATCTGAAACTCAGAGAAGTTATTAAAGTTGTCTAAGCTACAGAGCCAGAAATTATACAAGAGTCTTATGTGAGTTAAAGATCTTAAATAGTATATAAGACTACTTTTCAATGTTATCAAATTACTAAATATTTTTCTTATATTTAAGAATATAAGAAATAAGCTGGGCGTGGTGGCGCACGCTTGTAATCCCAGTACTTTGGCAGGCGGAGACCGGAGGATCCGGGTTCGCAGCCAGTCTCAGCTCTCTCGCTATCTCTCTCCCTGTCTCTCTCCCTGTCTCTCTCTCTTTCTCTCTGTCTCTCTCTCTCTCTCTCTCTCCTTAGTGAGGCCCTCCGCAACTTCGTGAGACCCGGTTTCAAAATAAAGTATAAAAAAAAAAAAATAGGGCCGGGGCATAGCGCGGAGGTAGAACACCCCTGCGTTCAACCCCCAGTACCGCAAAAAAAAAGAATATAAGAAATATAAATTGTGCATATATTTATTTAAAAATAATTTTATTTACTATCATTATAAATCCTATTTATTTTCCTAATACTTCTTAAAACATTTATTAAACACATTTTAAAAAAATTAAGATATCTCAGAATATTTTATGCTACAGATATTAAAACACATACATCAATAGACATAAACATATTAAAAATAACTATTTAAATTACTATTCCCCACAATTTCTCAGTCCTATTTATAACAAAGTTAGCAAATGGGTTTCTACTTCCATTTCAATGATGACTACTTTGTAGATGGTAATCTTATTATTTTCTTGTTCATTTTTCTTCAAAATTCAGTGTTTATTACTATGCCTAGTAGATGACCAATAAAATTTAATTGAATGAATGAATAGTGCTTTAAAATTGTCTTGAGAATGTTTTTTTTTAATTTTACCATCCTCTAGTCTCAGTGTAAAAGTGATATTACCTGGTTACACGGACTGAAGAAGTGGAAATAGTCATTGCTCACATTTGCCAAATCCGGAGAACAGTGCTTCTCATAAACTTGAGTGAACAAGTGGATCACTTGGGGATTGTGTTAAAGTGTAGGTACTGAACCAGTAAGTTCGGGGTGGAGCCCAAATTCTGTTGTTCTAACAAATTTACTAAGGAATGCCAGTGTTGTTGGTCATCAAAGAACACTTTTGAGAATCATAGATCTAAGACTGAACAGTATTTCCTGTTAAAATCCAGATTATCTCCACCCCTAGAGCTTCTGGTTCACTACATCATAGGTGGAGCCTGATAACCCTAATAATGATCCATAAACTGACAAGCTTTAATGCTTGTTAAGTTTCCTTGGGTTGGGGGACCCAATTCTGGTCGAACTTCTGGTGCTTCCTTTCTCGGCATTCCAGAAAGAGGTCTGGAATTAAGATCTGTTTAAAAAAAAATTAAGAAAGCATTAACCTTTGCAAAATAGCTACTGGTAGATGTCTTGAGGAATTAAGAGAGGCACTATTTTATCTCATGTACTTAAAACTAAGAGCAATTCTTTGGGGTTTTAACTTGAACATCTGTCCCTCTGAAGAGAAAAGCAATCAGGTAATTACAGACTTGTGTCAATCATTGCTCATGACACTCTTTTCCCTGCTTAGGAACTTTATGTTTTTATTTTACAAAATGTTTTTGTTACATTTTCTCAGATCCTTGTGACAACACCGTCCAGTGGGTATGATCAGCACCATTTGTGATAGAGTCTTTGTAAAGATGGCTTCAGAAACCCTTCCCATCTCTGCTAATCTCTTGCATCTCCCATCTCTTGCAATGTTACTTTGTCTCAACAGATGAGTTGATTTTCCTACTCCTGGGATTGTGTGGGATTGTGTCTTGCTTTGAATGACAGAATGCAGTAGAAAAGATATTCTCCGTCTTTTAGGAACTTTATTTATTTATTTATTTATTTATTTATTTATTTATTTTGCAGTACCAGGGATCGAACCCAGGGGCGTTCTACCTCCGTGCTACACCCCCGGCCCTATTTTTTTTTATACTTTATTTTGAAACCGGGTCTCACGAAGTTGTGGAGGGCCTCACTAAGTACAGAGAGAGACAGAGAGAGAGAGAGAGAGAGAGAGAGAGAGAGAGACAGGGAGAGAGAGCTGAGGCTGGCCGCGAACCCGGATCCTCCGGTCTCCGCCTCCCAAAGTACTGGGGTTACAATCGTGCACCACCACGCCCGGCAGGAACTTTATTTTTTAATGATTATTTATAAGGCCATTTTATTACTATAAAACAAGATAACTTAGAAATGTATTATCCGTATAGCAATATTACTTGAAGACCTCAGCATATAAACACTGAATATATTATTGAACAAACAGAAAGTTGTGGGATATACCATTTTATTTATTCACTTTTTAAAAACTTAAACAAATAATACAAAACCAAACAGGCAGCAGCAGGATTCTATCTGCCATTGATGCGCACTGAGCCATCTACAGCTGAGCTAATGTGGTTGATGGGATATTGACTAACATGTTAGAAAGCTTCATTTATCTGTCTCCTATGAACTGTGAAATAGTTGTTAGAATTTGGCAAATCCAGCCCTGTGGTTTATAATTGTTACCATGCTGTTCATGAAAGGAAGATTGCATTGAGTCATCCCAGTCCCTAGAAAATGAATTAAAGCAAAAAGAAAAATCTGATGACTTCTGGGAATACAGTGTGCATAGGGCAAGAAAAAATACATATTAAAATCCAGGAAGCAAGTGGTAATGGTTACTTAACACTTTTATGGCTATGTTTTGCTACCTTTAAATTTTGAGACTTTGTTCATTAAAATGAATCCTTACAGAGTAGTGTTCATATCTATAGATGGAGAGGAAAGGGAAGATTTATTTGCACTTGCCATTTGATGTCACAATTAAAATAAGCTATTAATGAGAATTGCTTCTCTGATATATGAAAATAATTTTAATTTCATGAGTTTCTATCCATGAAATATTTGCTGGTGAAACATCCTGTACTATTTACAATGCTTAGATTGTCATATACTTAATAATTATTTTCATTAACATTGTTGCTGCATGCCAGCACCAGGAGAGGACCAATTAGCAAATTTCATTTAGGACTCAGTTTTTGTTTGGGGGGAAATATTATACTTTTTAAACATACCACATCTATTTGTCAATTGATTATGCTGCTTTGTACCTGCTGTTTTTCTCTTTTAGTAAGGAGGCAGATTCAGGCAGTTTTTCTTATGCTAAAGTCCACAATACATAATATAGGGAGAAAATCAAATAATGCTAAATTTGAATCCTGGCTCTAGCACTTAGTAACTGTGCAACATTGCTCAAAGGAACTAAATTATCTGTCCTTATCCATAAAATGGAAACAGCAAAACTTAATAGTTATTATAAAGACTAAATGAGATCAGATAGGCAATGCCTATGTTGTGTGCTTGACACATTATAAGCCTTCACTAAACTATACTTGCTATTATCATTGTAAAATTTTTTTTACCACCGAGGCATAATCAATTCCAAATGCAAGGCTACTATTTAACTGTCACACATTTGTACTTCATCTATAGAATGAATATTATACCCATCTATTGATTAATTATGTAAAGAAAACCACTATAAAGAAAACATAAAAGGATATTTCTGAAATTCAGACTCTTCAATATGCTGCTCTGATTTGAATAGTACTAGGCAACATTTCCTCATAACATGTTGCAATATATCATTATATACTCATGCAGAAAAACTGAATATACCTTATAAAATCTACATTATAAAATATAGGAAATCAGATGACTCTTTGCTTTCCTAGGATTTTACTGTAGCATGAGAAAAGTATCACTAAATGCAAATTTAGATGTGGAATTAATCTCATTGATTTAATTACTAATTCTTTTTGAAATGCTTCTGCTGAAAGTTTCTGCGCCTTATAACATCTTTTATGTAAGATGATTTTTAAATTGCATGTTTTTAATTGACACAATGAATGAAATATCCCATCATAATACAGAATGAAAAATGCCATTTTGGCGAATGATCAGAAACAAAGCATAAATGGCCCGCGTGAACAACTTGATGAAGCAGTGGAGATATTTGAAGTCACCTTATGTTCTTTTCCAAAAGAATCTGGATAAACAGTATTTATGTATGGCAATATTTATGCAAGCTTGTATCTGGAAAAGCACAAAGGATTGCTGAAATTTTGCTTATGCTGGAATCTTGAGCTTTGATGAAGAAAACATCGTCATTTTTTCCTCAAACTGTTGAAGCCAGCAGTAAAGCAAATAAATAAATCTGCACAAAAGTCCAGACCCAGATGATATATAATAAACTCTGACCAAATATCAGAAAGATTAGACATGTTCTCTATTCTAGAAAAAAATATCACTTTCTTAATTTAACATATTTTATCGTTGATGTGTAATATGCAATTTTTTCTAAACATGAACATAAATGGACTTGGAGGTGAGTCTATAGAAATTGTCCAACTAAAATACAAAACGAGCAAAACAACCCACATTCCTATAAGCAACTAGAAAAACTAGTTATTTTTAAAATTAATGTCAACATTTTTCTCTGTGTATGTATATATTTATACATAAAATTTTATATATATATATAAAAGTAATCATAAACAAAAATATAAAATCTTGAATAAAGTCTTTAAATGAAAAATTGAGAGAATATTTTCACTGCCTTGGAGCCAGCATACATTTGGTGTATGTATGTATGTGTGTGTGTGTGTGTGTGTGTGTGTGTGTGTCTGTATTTTGTTTTTTGATAGAGCAGAAAAGATACTAACCAAACAAAACAAGAAAAAAATGACAAGTTGTATTCACTAAAATTAAATATCTCTGTACATCAAAAGACATTGGTAAGAAAATAGACAAACTACACTCTGGGAAAAATAATTGCAATATGTATATCTGGCATTCATATGCATAGTGCATATAAAAACTTTGTTAACAAAAGCAAAAAAAAGAACTTTTATACAATGACCCAATTAAAAATGGGATAAAGCCATGAATACTTCTCAAAAGACATAAATGAATGGCCCATAAAAATATAAAAGGTGCTCACAATTCTTAATCATTAGGAATATAAATTAAAGCTACAAAAAGATTTATTTCCACAAACTCTGGGCTAGCTAATAGAAATATTAAAATACCAAATTTTGGCAAGAATGTGGGATAACTGGTATTGTAATTCTTGTTCAGGAATCATTCAACACAATGTAATATAGTAATATAGTATAGTAATATAGTTCAAGTAAATAAGGAGCTTATATGAAGTCCCAATACATAATTTTATTGATGAAACAAAATATGAAATTTAGCCAGCACATAAGCTGACTGGAGTTTCCATTTCTGAATCTTTCTATGTTTCCTCTTAATTCTCTGTGTTTTGCTTGGGGATCAGCTTTGTCTAGTTTTCATGGCTTCTCTCTGCATCTAAAATTGTAACTCATACTTGGTTTTGTTCTGGGAAGGCAGTTTCTGGCCTGTACTATTCATTGTCTGCTACTTTAAGTCCATATCATGATTTAATTTCCTAGGTCTTCCTGCCTACCATCTGAAACCTTTAGAAGAGAGAATCTGCTCTGCTCAGTTATGACCTTAAGAATAGTGTTGTCTCAAGTAAAGAGAGCATTTGTTCCTTATCTTCATCTGGCAATGGTAATTTCAAAGAAGAGAGCATGAGCTAAGCAAGAAACCCTAAATATATTTCTCACAAAGTTTAAATTCATAATGTTTTATGTAGATTCATATATACTAAAAGCATAATTGGTATTATGATAAATATGATAAATTATTGTAATAGTTATAAATATATTGCTTATAAATCTTATTGTACATTGGTTATTGTAGATATTTTGATACTATCACCATCATAATTATTTAAAACTTTACAAGGACAAATATCATAATATGTAAGTTCTCAATACTTATCCATTCTTTTTATTTCTCTCTCTTTAAAAGTATATATGATGTAAAGGAAATTAAATGTGGAAATCATTATGTCTTTGTGTCAACTTGACCTCTATATTTTTATGGCATCATATCAAGGGTGGAATATTTCAAAACAGAGCCACACCATTTATTCTAAATATGTCTTAGTCAAATCAAATATATTGTTTATATAATAGAGTAATTTACCTAGACTTTTTTAAATACTGTTTGACTCTGTATAAATATAGTTCTTATCTGTGTTACCATCACCATATTTATTTGTATGAAACTCATTCCTTGAGTTATAAAACGGCTTTAAAAAGAGAAAGAAAAATGAATTCATAGTTCTGGAGAAGATGGTGTGAATATAGCTTGGCTGCAGGAAATATTTTGACTATTAGATTATAATTTTCTGGAAGGCTGGAAATATCCTTGATCTTTACCTCAATATTTATCAAAGTGCCTGGTGTAATAATAGTGCTCATTAACTGTATTGTTGTTGTATAAACTTTAGTAGGACGATTTTTTCTTGGTAAGCTTCACCTGTTCTAAGTATTACATAATTGAATGATACCTCATAATATAGAAAACATGAGTTTTAGAAAATTACCATGATATACCTTATATTAACTCCTGTATGTGCATGGATATGAAAGTGTTTAACAAACTGGGCTGTGATGGCACAAGCCTGTAATCCTAGTACTTGAGAGGCTGAGACAGGAGGATCATAGGTTTGAGATCAGCCTCAGCATCTTAGCGAGGTCCCTCAGAAACTTAGTGAAACTCTGTTACAAAACAAAACAAAACAAAAATTAAATAGGGCTGCAGGTGTAGCTCAGAGATAGACCTCCCATATTAAGAAAAAATAAACATTTAACATCTTTTATTCAATGTCAATTGACTAGTTAATGGGAAACCTGAGATTCAAAACAGACCTCCTAACTATATACTGGATTTTCTTTCTTAAGTTGTATAAAAAGAAACAAATCTGTTAAAATAGTCTAGATTTTTCCCAAAAAGAAAGTCTTTGTTGAAATTTTAACTAACTTCCCAAGATACCACATATATTCACATTAATTGTAAAGAAAAGTCAAAATAAAAATTCTTCTTTTGAAAACAATCTTATTGATACTGTTTGTTACCAAATAACTCAAACACAACATGTAGCACTTTTAGAACAGCCAAAGTCAATTTACTGAGCTATAGATTCACTGATTTAATAAATATGTACTTACTATTTCTGTTAAACATTTTCTATAATTAGTTATATGATTCTACAAATAGCAAAGTGTTCTTCAAAAATATTTTTCACTGAAACACTTCTCAGAAGCATTCCATGACATGATATACTCAAATACTTAGTACCTTAATAAATTAAATGATCTCATGTCTTAAACCCAACATTTGAGGTTCTTCTTTAATTACCCTCTATTTCTCAACCTGTCTATTCTCTTTTATTAAAACCTTCTTACTGCAAAGCTTCTCTACACTTAGCTATGTATTTTGTGTATGTCCTCTTCCTTTGATACTCCATTACATGCTATTTTGACACCCAGAATGAGAACAAAATATGTTTCTTTATGAGAAAAATGGCAGCAAGGATCTGTTCAAAGTAAAGATAGTAGAAGAGACCTTGGAGTTTATGGAAACAAAATAAAATTATAGAAGGAACACAGCCTTATAAAGAAATAAAAACGTAGCTTGTAATCCCAGTAATTGGGAGGCTGAGACTGGAGGATCCGGGTTCACAGCCAGCCCCAGCTACTTAGTGAGGCCCTCCGCAACTCAGCAAGACCCGGTTTCAAAATAAAGTATAAAAAATAGGGCCGGGGGTGTAGCGCGGAGGTAGAATGTCCCTGGGTTCAATTCCCGGTACAACAACAACAACAAAAAAAAATGAATAAATAAAAATAAAATAAAAGAAAGAAAGAAAGAAGAAAAAATAGGGCTGGGGTATAGCTCGGAGGTAGAATGCCCCTGGGTTCAATCCGCAGTACCACCAAAAAAAAAAAAATAAAATAAAAAAAATAAAAAAGTAGAGAATGGTAGAAATAAGTTGTTCAGAATAACAAAAGGAGAAAAAGTATTCTTCACTGAGCTACCTTCTAGCTCACAGGCTTCACTCTTCCTCTGACTTCGAGGGCTAGCTCTGGCCCTTCCCTGCTGTCAATGTCACCTTCATTATTCATCAAAAATGTTGAGAGCAAATATAGGCAAGTGGGGAATTGGACTTGAATCCAGAGGTGAGAAGGAGAAAAATAATCAGAGCAACTGTTTCCAGCTGCTTGAGATTCTCACCTGGACATTTTACAAAATCTCTCTAATTCTCCCTTTGTTTCCCTCATTGGAGCAGCAGCAGCAGAATGTGCCTGCTGAAGAGAGGAGGATGCATGTGAATTGGTCTACTTTGTTCCCAAGCTTTCTTGTAAATTAAGAATCTGGTCTTAATAGCAGCTTTCTTCTACTTGATCTCCATGTGTGTTTATAAATTAAGAGTCAGGTTTTAATAGCAGCTTTCTTTAACACTAGACACCAGTGATGTACAAATAATCACTAGAATATTTGTCAAATTTTGACATTGTCTTTGCTTATTTTCTCTAGTTTTGAAATCACTGTGTGAGAGAGCATTAGAACACTCAAATCAGAAAGAACAGTAAACACATCCCTGAACTTTATCTCTGTATCTGAGGAAGCAAAGGATGCATTTGTTATATAGACTGGAGAATTCTTGTTTCTTAATGATCTTGAGCACAGGAAACCTTGCAGCTTTTCTGTGCACTCTTTTGGCAAGTGATTTTTGATCCACCTAATCATACTGAATCTGCAGTGTGATATATAATGCTAGACTGAATTCAAGCATAAAGTCATTCCTTTGATTTCAGATAATTAATTCACTGATTATCCAAAAAAACATTCCATTTCAGGTTCATATTTTATTATACAAATTAAAACTAAATATATTTCCTTATAAGAAATTAATTTGCTTGTAAGATTACAGTCTATTTTCCTCATTGTTTACATTAGGCTCCTCTTTTTCCACTGTGAGATATCCACTCTTTAGTAAAAGAGTGGATAAAAATTTTTTTATCCACTTTTATAAAAATTTCTATCCATTTTTATTGTTATTTACCCTCATGCATTATACTCATGTATGTAAAAAATAAATTCATAGCCAGGTACAGTGGTCCATGCCTATAATCTCAGTACATGGGAGGCAGAGACGGGAGTGTCATAGGTTCAAGGCCAGCCTCAACAACTTAGAAAGACCCTGTTTCTAAATAAAAAATTAAAAGGGCTGGAGTTGTAGCTCAGTAGTAGAATGTCCCTGGGTTCAAACCCTAATATCAAAAACAATTCACAAAATACTTAGCATTTTTCACATAAATGTTATCAAATCCATACATATTGTTTCAATATGTTTTTTAAATATGATATCTTTGAAGTAATTGTATATTTGCAGATTCTTTTTTAGCTGCTGCATAATATATTATTTTATGGAGTTTTTAAAAGTAAGAACCTAAGTGCTTATAATTAGAAGTAAAAATAAATATTTTCTTTCACCTTTAAACCAAGACTGACTCATTTCTCTTCTCTCTATATAGGATGCCTGGTAATAACATACATTTTCCAAGAAGAAAATGCCAAATTTAATTATTTATTTGCTAATTATGTATTCCTGGTGATAATGAATCAATATGTGGCTCTAATTCAGAATTAGAAAATTTTCTAAAATCTAGTTATGAGAATGACCACAGAAATACAATGGGTCATACAGAATTTATTTTCTTGCCTGCTCAAAGGCTGTGCTGTTGGATCTGTTCCTTCCATGGCATTATTGTGCAAATTAAAATAGTAGGTACAAAATGATTTTGGCAATTATTGGGGATTTGCCAAAATGCTTTATAGCAACAATTTGTTTGCCTCTTATTGCTAACATATGAGTCGTTATGTTACTGCTACATAACAAACCACCTCCAGACTTAGTGACTTCAAATTGATGTACTACTTCTCCTGCATCTGCGACTTACCTGGTGTTCGGCAGAGCTGGGATGGACGCTGCTGGAGTCATGCTTGTCTATTGGCCTCAGTCTCCTTAGATTGTCAAGCTAGCTGATACATGTTTTTCTCATGTTGGTGCCAAAAGTACAAAAGAACCAAGTGGGAACATGAAAGGCTTCCTGAGCCATAGGTTTGGCAGTAGACACTGCCACTTCTCTCTTCTTGTCCAAAGAAGTCACATGACCAAAATGACACCAAGGGGCAGAGAAATAAGCATCACCCTTTTAGTGAGAAGAATTGAAAAATCACAAGGAAAGTGTGTGAATACAGGGAAAGGGGAATAATGGAGGCTGAAGTTGCAATACACCACATTGGGTAGGTTTGTCCTTCTTTCCCAGGGGTTCCAAACCCAGTCAAATCTAATGCCCTTATGAATGTTCCCCTGCTTGCATTTATGGTTTGTAGTCTAACCTATTTTGAAACAAGGCTTCATAATAATATTTTCAAAAAGACCACAAAATAAATATGTATTTCTCAAGAAATTATTCCATAGAACACCTGTTATCATGTTGTGTGACAGTAATGATGTGCTTTGCCTTGAAAAACCCCAGCCTAACAGAAAGTCATAAAGTGGCCAATCTTAATGTAAATGTTCTGTTGGCTGTATCATATTCATAATTATTTATTGTCCACAACCGGACATCATCTTGGGCTACAGTTTAGAAAACCTTGATGAAAAAATAGTTAATGCAGTTATTATTTTGTCTCAGATACGACTTGGCTCAAATGCTAGATTGCCATTCATTCACTGTGGAATTCATTGCAAACTGATCATAATATCTTCAAATAAATTACATTTCCAGAGGGAAAATAATCCTATCAGCAAATTTTTTTTGTTAAAAAATTGAAAAATGAAGCTGTAAGTGGTGGTACACACCTTTAATCCCAGCTACTTGGGAGGTAGAGACAGGAAGATTACAGGTTCAAGGCCAGTGCACAGTAATTTAGTGAGACCCTGTTTCAAAATAAAAAAAAAATGAAAAGGGCTGGGAGTATGGCTTAGTCATAGAATGCCTCTGGATTCAAACCCCAGTCTCTCTCTCTCTGTCTCTCTCTCTCTCTCTCTCTCTCACACACACACACACACACACACACACACAAACACACACACAATTTTAAAATGAAGAACAAGATGAAAATTTTATTTATAACCTGTCCTCGAGTGTGAGTAGGATAGGAAACTTTTTCCAGAAAGCAATATGGTTCAAGCAGATATCATTTCCCCCCTCTTGGAATACATCATAATTAAAAAAACCTGAAACTACTTTCCTCTGATGAGAATTTGAGAAGGTAGGACAAAGAAATTTTAAAGTACCTTTTTCGAGAGATTCCTCTAGCTGGGCGTGGTGGCACATGCTTGTAATCCCAGTACTTGGGAGGCTGAGACTGGAGGACCCGGGTTCGTGGCCAGCCTCAGCTACTTAGTGAGGCCCTCCGCAACTTCGTGAGACCCGGTTTCAAAATAAAGGATGAAAAATAGGGCCGGGGGTGTAGCTTGGAGGTGTAGCTTGGAGGGTGTAGCTTGGATTGAACGCCCCTGGGTTCAATCCCCGGTACCGCAAAAAAAAAAAAAAAGAGATTCCTCTAGTATCTTTCTATGTTTGGGTAAAATATGTTAATATCTAACATGCTGTATGATTAGGCTACTTGGAGATAACCTGTGGCCTATGATTAGAAGTCTGAGATGGAAACACCATTCATGCTTAGTCCTCAGTCCCACTGGGCATTTTCTGGGCCTGTGGCTATGACTCCTTTGGAGAAAAATGGCATGAGTCTCAAATGGTGTGGGAGTGGCTTTCCTAGAACTTGGACCAATTCACTGTGGGTGTGTTGGTGTTCTGGTGCCATTATACCACACAAGCAAGTAGACAAGGCTCAAGCACATCTGATAATAGGCTTGTCAGCATGTCTTAAAATTCTCCAGGAAAAAGGAACAATGAAGTGTTTTGGAGGAGCTGCTGAAAGGCAGTTTCTCACTCACTTTTCTATCTTGAGGGAGGCTTTCTTGGGTTCTTTCTCATCTGCCCAATTCCTGCAGGGCAGGGGCTTCTGGTCTTGTCCCCTGGTAGGGTACAGCTGCAGACTCTAAAACTGCTCAGTTGCTCTGTGGAATTGGTTCCTCAGAATCAGGTGTCTCCTAACTCATTTGCATGACATCTGGCCCCTCTAGTTTCATTGTCATCCTGTGGGAGAAAGGACATAAGGATCTGACTTCAATGTTGATCTTATTTTGGCTGTCTGTGTAAAAAAGAAACTGCAAAAACCTATTTGGGCTTATATTTTCTTTTCTATTAATTTTATTAGTTCATTGTAATACATCATATGTATACATCATAGTGAGGTTCAGTGTGATACAAACATACATGTACACAACTCCTGGTATATTTCTTTACATATCCCACCCTGCTTCTGGTGAAATTGGTTAGAAACACCTTCATATAATGCCATAATATTATGTGGATTCCTTCCTTTATTAGCCTGTATCAGTTAAGAGTATTGATGAATTTTTCACCCAATCTTGGGCCAGTCAGATCACAATACATGTTTTGGAAAAGTGACAAATGGAGTCTGGTGAGCTGACTGGTCAGGCATGGCATGGGTCCTCAGTGGGTAGAAGTTGATATGGTTGCTGAAGTGTTCAATAACAACAGAGACAACTGATACTGGACCATCTTCCCATCAGTTGCTTTGAGAGTCATAGTTAGTGCTAGGTCCTGTGAAGCTAAACAAAGTGTATAACAGGCCCATTGTCCACTGGGGTCTTATTTCAAACCTTTGAGTGGATGCCTGAAACTGCAAATACTATCCAACCACACACACACACACACACACACACACACACACACACACACATAAACATACCATAATTTTTCCTATTTATACATAGCTAAGATAAAGTTTAATTTGTAAGTTAAGGGATAAAAAGAGATTGACAACTAATAATAATAATATAAAATGGAATAATGTACTATGGTGAAAGTAATTGACTATAGGCAACTGAAAATGAAGGAGAAACCACAGATAAGGGGCTGATGTTCCTCACCCTTCTGTACCACTGGGAAAGTGACTCCCCCTCCTGTGGATGTGTGATGAAATGTTTTCTGGTGATCATCAACAACAATTAGATATTCAGAGAAATACTGAACACAAAAGGGGCTTAATTTAGGCAAAATTTTAATGGGACTACCAATGCAGAAGAGGGAGTTAGGCAAGGGTTATTGGGTAAAAGAAAATGGGCCTTGCTCAATGACATGGGTGTGAAAGAACAGGTAAAGACAGATCAAGATTTGTGTAGTGGGTTTTCACATGCACAGTGAAACAGTGGTCCACCCTGAATGAAGTTCCATCCTCATCCAGAAAAATTCCAGAAATACACAATTCATACCCATCCTCTGATAAGCACCCATTGAAGACTGTTAGAAGAGTTATAACTTCCCTCAGAGCTTCTGTAACCCCAGCCTGGATTTGTTATGAACATCATGATCATAGAGATAATGAAATAGTTATCTGGGTCAAATGTGCTATTGGAAAAAAACTGAGTGTTTTAACATCTACCTGGAATAAGCTCCACTAGGAAATGAGCTACTGGGGAAGCTTGAGAAAAATGTCAAAGAAAGTGGGAAGAAAAGACACCAATTAAAAGTCCAAACAGCAGTGCCATGTGGATCTGGCTAGGAAGTGCCCTTGGAAGAGATTACTATCTCGGGAGATGGTATTGCTCACTGTCAGGCCATGAAAGGGACATTGAACTTGAAGACCCGGCAGCATCAGAGGAGGTTCCCTAGCTGGCTTTGACGTTTACTGTGGAAACCTGGAGGGACAAAAGTCAGAAGCTGCTCAACCCACTTGCTAGGGTTTGTGCTATTCCAAGTGGTTTTGATCCACTGACATTATCACCTCTGTACCCATACTTTATCCCCTTCAACAACAGAGAAGGGTAGAGACTGAAGTTCCCTAAAGGGGATCAGAGGGCTTACCAGTTGGGCTCTCCTAGGTTGGGTGGAGATATGGAAAGATGGCCATGGCCAGAGTCAGTTGTTATGTTCCTGTATGTGAGACAGGATTTTTGCCTCTATTTATATGTTTATTTTAATATTCCTGATCTATTTATGTGTCTATTTTCTTAGATTCTCTTTTAAATTGGTTGTAATATTTGACTATATACCTTGTTATAGGTATGGTAAAATCTATAACATGAATTGATGTTATATCTGTATTAGAGCCATAATTTTACTTTTTTGGAAAATTACTTGCAGCAGTGTGAAGAGAAGTCTTGCAGTCTGATAAACAGTATATCCTTCTAAAACTCCAAGTCTCTCAGAGACTTTTCTCTGCCCTCCCTTCTCTTTGGCTTCTTCTTTTGTGGAGGAGGACACACAGAATTGTGAAATTAATTTACTAGATTTAGCTCCTAAGTACAAAAATATCCAACTGTCAATAGCTGAAATCACTAAACACAGGCTGGTAGTCAGCACCCTCTCTAGGGATGAGACAGGGATGCCAAGTACCAGGTGACATGTCCCCTTGGAGGAAAGGAAGTGCAAAAGTCCCACAGCAGCTTCCATGGCAGCTTCTTGCCTACACACACACACACACACACACACACACACACACACAAACACAAACACACACGAGAGAGAGAGAGAGAGAGAGAGAGAGAGAGAGCGAGCATTAAGTATGTGTTCTCTTCAGCTTAGGTAGAAGAAGGAAAAGGGTTGGACTTCCCAACTTCTTTGTATCTTCATTAAGACTAAGCTAAGAGGTTGGGGGTCAGTGCCCACTCTTGAGTCTTCATTCCAAGAAAAAGGGTCATGATTGTAGATGCCAGCTATTTCCACCAAAAGAATCAAAGGTTCCCCCTAACTTCAGAACTCAGGGTCCAGCCACCCCTAGACTTCCAATTTTTGCTTATGTAGCATAGGAAATGACTTATCTCCCTGGAAGACTGGCAAGGAATGGCATCTCCTTTTGGGCCTGTGCATCCCTGACCATGCCACAGCTAGATAGAGTTCAAGAGAGTGGAGATAGATGGCACAACTTCCTTAGCCAGGACTTGAGATTGGGCCTGCAGTGTTTACTCTTATTATTATTATTATTTCAAAAGACCCTGAAAGGTTTTATAGTAATTTTTCCCATTGTTCCTATTTTTCTAACTACAATATTATGAAAAATTAATGCATTCTTAAGGTAGGGTATATGACCAGGTGCAAATAAAAGAACCCAAGATAGCAGAAGATATCATTGCTGCTGTCCCTGTCCCTCTGTGGACAGGGTCTCCTGTAGAAGCTAAAGCAGTCACTCTCTAAGAAATGAGTGTGACCCCTTGGCTCTCTTAAGCCCGTGCTATTGAAATACTCTAAATTTTGACCCGAAACATGGCAGAGACAGATTGCATCACACTCCTATTAGAAGAAATGAATGTATTTGGAAGAAAAGTAATTTTTCCTAGGAAAATCACACCAGTCTTCACATAATTAGCCATTATAATATTTTATGACTTGAGACTTTCTTTGAAGTACATTTTTATCTTAAAAGGAGATGGAGGAAGACTTCCAAGAAGGTCAAAAGTGTCATGAGCCAGAAGATAGGGCCAAGCAACAGCACAGGCAGCCTGTGGGACCAGGCAGATGAGGGACCTGGCATCCTGGACATCTAGCCTCGTCTTGCCCAGGACCCAGGCTAACTGAGAGGCGGCGGAGGAGGAGGCCTCAGACAGAGTTGCTGTGTTTGTTTTTAATAACGTTTATTTTCTAGAACTTTTTAACATTTGTGGAGAAATTGTGAAGATAATAGAAGATAGTACCTGGTTTCTATATACGCTAAACTCAATTTGCCCTATTATTAACATCTTATATTAGTATAGCACATTTGTTAGAATATTGACGTATTACCAATATTGGTGCATTATTACCTAAAATTAATTAAAATACTGTTTTTTAACTAATGTCCTCTTTGTATTCAAGGATCCCATCCCCAGTGCCACATTGTCGTTAGTCCATCTGTCTCTTTGGAATCTTCTGGGTTGTAAGTTTTTCAGGTTCTTCTTGTGTTTGATGACTCCGATAGTTTTAGGGAGTGCTGGTGAAGTGTTTTGTAGAATGTACTTCAACTGGTCTCTCTCTGATGTTTTTCTCATGGTTGGACTAGAGTTGACTTTTTTCACAAAACCCAGAGTGGTAACGTGTCATTTTGATCACATTTTATCAACATGACTTACCACTGTTGGTGGTGGCCCCATCCAGCTGGCTGAAGTGATATGTGTCACTTTTCTACATTGTGGAATTACTCTTTTCTTTCCCACTTTGCATAATTTTCATTTCTTCTTTGGAAGGCAGACACTGTCTGGTCCATACTTCAGGAGTAGACATGTAGGTTCTGCCTCCTCGAGAGAGGAATATGTACACAAATTATATGAAATTCTTCTACACAGGAGAATTCCCTCTTTTGTTCTATTTTTAAATATACTTTTACTGGTACATTGCAATTACGTAGCATAGTGAAGTTCAAAGTGATACACATATTGATTTTTTATTCAATCATGTTTTTATATCAGTGTGTACTCACAAACACTTATTTTATGAATTGTAATTTAATTCTACTTTATGCGGTTGCTGAAATTGTTACGGCTTGGGCCATAGACACTCTTATCATGATCTTCTGCTACCTTTTGACATGCTCTTATCCTCTTAATTTTTGTTTGAATACTTTTTTTTTATCTATGTAACATATATTTTTTTAACTTTTTATGTTCATTTATTGGTGCATTGTAAATTATAATTATACATTTTGATACATGTCAGGGTATGAACATCATACATGCACACATTGCACATTTAGCCCTCCCTCCAATCCTACCCTATTCCCTCCCCCTTCCCTCCCTTTCATGCTCCAGATAGTGATTGAGTCTTATAGGTTTGTGTATGTACATCATGTGCTATAGTGTGTTTCCCTCCACTCCCTGCCCAACTCCCTCAGTTAGGTCACCTTCTTTG